>JAXQQM020070408.1:0-115373 GCA_034641835.2 Pinus albicaulis
GTGCAGCTTGTTCTATGCCATAGTCTTACAGCAAATCAAACAGTTTAATCCTGGTTTGGCTGTGGTTTCAATTTCTGTTTTAGAAAATAGAGAATGAAATCTGTTGAACAGTTTAATCCTGGCAAATAGTAGATTAGGTAGAGAAGCAATGAGTTCAACTGTTTAATCTGGGCTCATGGACAAATAAGGGTAGATTTAGATTGGTTTTTCCTATTTTCAAAATAAAATGTTGATGTCTAAAGGTTTGCAAGTCCAAGTGCACCTTATGAAGAAACAATGTTAGGAAAGTAGGTTGTGTAGGTAGTTGTTTGGGGGGGAAATTGATTTGTTATAATATAATGATTGACCATCTTCTCAAGCAACATGATCAAAGAAGAAAGAGGATTGTCAAAGTGTAGGACATTGATCTACATTCCAAAGACAAAATTGCTGAGGTTCTTGACACCTCCAAGGAGCTTCCATCCCCAAGGGGAGCCGCTGTTAGCCATCTATAAATTTTTCATACACTATGATGGCTAAAACAGGTCTTTTAGTCTTCAAGAAACAAATTTGAAGCAAATCTATGACTTCTTAAAGCCTTGCTGCGTTCTTTATCCTCAGGAAATCCATCTCATTGATAACCTTCACTCAAAATATTTCAAAGAAACCTTGCTGTTATAAAAGAAACTGTTTCTTCAGACCAATTTTTCATCATTTTTCCTTTGGATGAATCCCTCTACAAAAATCCCCCGACTTTCCTCATTTTACCCTTTACTTCCTCAAAGTCCCCTTTTAAACCTTGAAAATCCTTTTTTTGGGTTTAAAAACACCTTTTTAACCATACCAGAACCCTAAAAAACCTTGAAAAAGCCCTTTTGGCCTATTTTCAAACTTTGGGCCTTAGGTGCTTTTTTCTTAAGCCCCTAGCCCCTTTTCTCCACCTTGTGACCGCACCCTACGACCAAAGCACTATGCCTATCGGCCATCGGCATTTTCATTTCTTCGTTCCCTTTTCCTTTTTTCTGCTGATAAGCGAAATGCTGATGCGCTCTCCCATGTTAAATCCCCGCCATTGATCTCACTTCTGATCCAACGGCCCTTAGAAAATCGGCCATCACACATTGGCGCATCGGCGATCCTAATTTCTCGGTGCCCTGACCCTTTACCCCGCCAATGGTCGATCTTCCGATATGATAGCACCCATCCATTTCCTCAAAGATCTGACGGTCATCGCATTCATCACTTCATCGCATCCATTGTTCCACCGTTGCATCGGCATATCGCAACTCCTAAGTTCTTCATTCCCGGACCCTAGCCGATTGCCGATCCAGCGATGCTTTCTTCGTCGTCCATCTCACGGATCCGACGGCCCGCATTGATTCACCTCTTTCTTCACCCGTGGGCACTCTTCAGCACAAAGGTCAACCATATGAGTGCCCCCGTAGTTGACTCCTCAGGATATGGGAAATCTTCATCCTAAGGCCCACATTCATTACGGGGGCACCCGACCCACAAACCTATCTGTACCTCAAGTGCCCTCGCTATGCATGTTTTCTTTCATTTCTCCATGTAATCCCACTGGTCCCACCCAACCATGCTGGGGCATTTCATTGTGTTTTCCCGTAATCTCCACTATTGATCTGTTCCCCCCCCCCCCCCCAAAGATCCAACGAACCAGAAGCTTTTTCACTCCCTCCCACTTCCACCTTTTTTTTCCTTTATATATTCGCCCATACATGGATTATAACCCTTTATCACTGTAAACTAATGGTGCACATTGGTTACCCAACCGAAAGCCTCCCCGCTACGCGAAAAATTACCCCACGTCACCCCAGCCCCACCATATGTTTCCTCCGCACATATCTTCTATTTTTTGCGCTCGCTTACGGCCGTAGATCTGCCCCCCCCCCCCCAAATCGAACGGTCTAAAACCATTTTCACTTTCATTTCATAGATAAAATTGATCGCTTGTTTTGAACGTGAAATGGACGATTTTCAGGAGCATACGTTTCAACCATTGGCATGTATCGTGTTCATTTGGCCCAATACCACTTACCGCTCTGACCCCGTGCGAATACCACCTCCGGTATTCCCCAAAACCACTTTTCCAGTTCGTCGCACCAGACTCAGTTTTGACCCTGGTTTTCGTGGTTTTGCACCATGAAACCCTTCCCCGCTGCATTCACCTGCCTCCTCACTGCTCCATAACCCCTCGCCGAGCGTTCTAAAGCAGTGAAACCCAAAAAATGTAGGATTTTATAACTAGTTTGTTTGTGTTGCAGGTTTAATGGTGGTTAAGTTATAAAGCCATCCCACAGTATAAATCCAGTTGCAGGGCCGAGGGTGATGATCCTCTGTGGCCTAACTAAATGCAGAAAAGGGACAAAGAAAGGTGATCTCCATGTTTTAGTCGATAAATCATGATATCAGCTTTCAATCAAACCCTCCGGCACAGCCACCTGTACACAAAGGAAAACAAATAAGATCAGTGAAAGTTAAAGGTTAAAGCATAAATCCGAAGATCAAAGGCTTAACCAACATGTTAAGGATAAAGAAAAAAACACAATTTAAAGCTAAATATCAGTTTTTAAAGTGATAAAGTCAAAGACAAATCAGCGAGAGATGACTTCAGAATGTCAGATCATTGAAGTATTTATTTCTCCAAAGGACTAAAAGGGCACCTGTAGTCTACTTTTCCTCTCAAAGACACCGTGACAGCCATCCTGATGTCAAAAACTCTTTAAACTGTTAGAATATTTATTACACAGTCATGGGGCTACAAAACCCAAAAAATGACAGTTTACTTGTCATAGAGGCCAAGCAGAGTACTTCAGGCCACGGTTAGCTTCAAAGACCAAAATTCAGAGTTATTGCTAGCCTACCAGTTATGCATCAAAATAGGAAAAACTACCAGAATGGTACCATCAGTTATTGCTATGATTATTAAGCAGAATGGGCATTCAAATACCTCTCCCACTCTGTCTTAATTAATATTTATTACCATTTCTGTAGCACTCTTCCTCATTTACCTATAAGTATTCACAGAAAATTCATTGTAAAAGGTTCGGAAATTGTTAATTTTTGAATTTTTATTGAGTAAGAGCTTCTGATTAGTTGTAATATAGTAGGTTGGGAAGAAAGAATTGGACTGTAAAAAAACTATTGGAATCAAATTATGTAACTGGTTTTGCACATCAATAGACAAGAAAACTCACTGGATCCTGATCTAAATCATTGGTGATGTTATTATCACTGTAATTGTTATTTTCTTTATGTTTTTCATACTGTCCATTTTCTCTGATAAAAAACAGAAAATATAGAGTAGGACTTACTGCAAAGTACCCTAACTCTCACTGATAAATCTTTATCTTTATGTTTTCTTCTAATTGTGTGTTTGGGAATGATTTCAATAGAGTATGACCAGTCAATGAATGTTGGTGAGCCCATATCTTGCTGAGTAGAACTCAAGATTTTGTTCTTGAATGATCTCTTCACTGCATCCTAAGTACAGTCTTAATCAAGGAAGTCTATGGCTATCCCTGTCCCTTGTTTAGTCTTAAACAGTTGTTTTGAAGATTTCCCTTAAGAGTGAGCCAAAAGCAGGCTAGGTTAAAAGTCCTTACCTGATCTTAGGTCACTTTTTATGTTTATCTTAAATGTTTCCCTTGGGTGCATGTCAAAAGCAGGATAGGTTAAAAGTCCTTACCTGATGTTAGGCTGCCCTTTGTTTTCTTACATGTTGGCTCCTTTCACCCCATTGCTTAATGTTTCATACCACCAACTCAACTTAAAAGATCTTCTGATATAGATGACTTGCCCATTGAAAACCCTTGAATAGCTGTATTGCAAGTAAACCCTTTTATGACTCCATAGCCCAATGGTTTAGCATTGCTTTTTGGCCTATCTCCCCATGCTGAAACATCCTTCCACTTATTTCCTCCTTCACCTCACATGACCTTCTCATTTAATGATCCCCAACCAACAAAAAAACAAACCCCTTGTGCCTCATAACTAGCCTAATATCATATCATAAGCCTTAAAGACATATCCTTTGAAAACACATATAGAGAGATCCCTCTCTGAATCCAGGAGGGCTAGATCCTAGGATTCCAAAGTGGTTCTGATGTTGCCTTGTCATTTAGTATGCCAATCTGCTAAATCACAAGACCCCAACAGAATCTAAGATGGATGACATGGAAGAAAAAATGGAAAATATGAATAATGATCTAAAAACATACATGGAAGGGTTGACAAAGTTGATACAAGAAATGTTTCCTAATGGCGAAAAGATAGTAGAGGAAACTAATGATGAGAAAAAAATAAATGTTAATCATTATTTCATAAAATCTAATGTTGGCTGGAAGACCCACCATATTCCAAATATGGATATGAGGAAGTTTGATGGAAATGATCCCGTAACATGGATACTACAGATGGAGCAATATTTTGATCTCAATAATGTGCAAAACACACAAAAGGTGTGCATTGCAACTTTACATTTAGAACAAAATACATTTGTATGGTATCGATGGCTTTTCTCCCGTAAAAAAAATTGTCACTTGGTAAATTTTTATGGAGGAAATGATAGCAAATTATGAGGATACAAAAAGCAACACCTTATTTATCCAATTGATAAATCTCAAACAAAAGGGTTCAATGGTGGAGCACATTGAGGACTTCCAAAAATTGAATATAAGGATAAATGATATTCCAAAGGAACACAAGATTGATGTATTCATAGGGACTTTAAAGGATAACATTCAACATGAATTTCGCATTTGGGAACCTGATTCATTGGAGAAGGTGTTCATATCAGCAAGAAAAATTGAATGTAAAATTACGGTGACAAGGAAGCCTACCACTCAAATCTATAAAGATGGAAGTATTGTTACTCCTAGACTTCCACAACCTACAAGGTTGACACCACAACAATTGGAAGAAAAAAGAGCAAAAGGAATTTGCTACAATTGTGATAGAAAATACACTAAAGGTCATAAGTGTGCTGAGAAGAAATTATTTTACATAGATTTTGAAGAGGAGGAAGAAAATGAACAAGAAACTTTAAAAGAACGGGATATACACCAGGAACCAACCCTAGAAGAAGAAAAAATGAGTCTGACCATATCATGTAAGGCATTGGCAAGTATTACCACTCAACAAACTCTCAAGATAGAAGGACATATCAAGAATAAAAAGGTAATAGCGTTGATTGATTCAAGTAGTACCCATAATTTTATTCATTGTAAGGTAGCCAAGGAATTGAATTGTTTCCTAAACCCAGCACCAGAATGTCAAGTGATGGTTACAAATGGAGGAACTATAAAATTCTCTGGAAAATGTCATAATATCAAGATAACCATGGGAGAATATGTATTGAATAGTCCAATGCTTTCCATTCCAATGGGAGGTGTTAATTTTGTACTGGGAGTACAATGGTTACAATATTTGGGGACGATATCTTTTAATTTTCAAGAAATTTTCTTGAAAAAAGATTCAAAATGAAAATAATTTGAATTATGGGGTATCGCAGGGAAGTCGGGAAAGATAATAATCTCTAATGTCATGACAAATCATCTGAAGAAATAACAACGAGGTGTAATTTCACAAGTATGCTCACTTGAAGTTCCAACATCAAAATCATCAATTTCTCCAGATCTCTAAAAAGTCTTGGACGATCATTCCAAGGTGTTTGAATCTCCCAAAGTACTCCCACCTATTCGTGATCATGATCATGCTATTTATTTGATTCTAGGAAGTGTTCCTCCAAACATTAGGCCTTACGGAAATCCTTATGTCCAAAAGAGCGAAAGTGAACGTATGATTTCAGAAATGTTAGAGGCTGGTATAATTCAACCTAGTCAAAGTTCTTTCTCTACTCCAGTAGTATTGGTGCACAAGAAGGATGGATCATGGCGCATGTGTCCAGATTATAGGGAGCTCAATAAGCTCACTATTAAAGATAAATTTCCCATTCATGTGATTGATGAATTATTGGATGAATTACATGCAGCAATTTATTTTACCAAGGTGGATCTTTGTTCAAGATATCATCAAATTAGAATGAAGACGGAAGATATTCCAAAAACAACATTTCGAACTCATGAGGGTGATTATGAATTTTTGGTCATGCCTTTTGGCCTTACCAATGCACCTTCTACATTTCAAGGGTTGATGAATTCCATTTTCAAACCCTTCCTTAGAAAATTTGTGCTAGTATTTTTTGATGATATACTAATCTACAGCATGTATTGGAAGGATCATGTTGAACATGTTGACAGGGTGCTCAAACTATTGCAGGAGAAACAATTATATGCAAAAAAATCCAAATGTTTCTTTGGAGTACAAGAGGTGGAATATCTGGGTCATATTGTATCTCACGAGGGTGTTAAAGTAGACCCTAACAAAATTAAAGCCATTAAGGAATGGAAAGTTCCCACAACCATAAAGCAGCTGCGAGGATTTCTCGGGTTAACAGGGTATTATCACAAGTTTGTTAAGAATTATGGGAGAATAGCAGCACCTCTAACAACATTATTGAAGAAAGATGCATTTTCATGGACTCCTGAAGCAACTAAGGCCTTTGAACATCTTAAAGAGGCAATGTGCTTAGCACCGGTCTTAGCTATGCCAGACTTCACAAAAACCTTTATTGTGGAATGTGATGCCTCAGGAAATGGAATTGGTGCAGTTTTAATGCAGGAAGGAAGACCCATTGCTTTTGAAAGTCATCCAATAAAAGGAAAGTATTTACAGAAACCTATTTATGAGAAGGAAATGTTAGCAATACTGCATGCACTAAAGAAATGGCGAACTTACCTAATGGGAAGACACTTCAAGGTAAAAACTGATCATGATAGTCTTAAACACTTTTGGAACAAAGACTATCTTCAGAAGAGAAGAAAAAATGGGTCACAAATATGTTGGGTTATGACTTTGAAATAATCTACAAAAAAGGGAAGCTTAATGTTGTTGCAGATGCACTCTCAAGAAAGACTGAAGAGGTGGAAGCATTGCTTTGTGCTATTTCTATTATCCAACCAGATTGGATAACCGAAGCAAGAGATGAATGGAAGAAGGAAAAAGAGGTATGGACACTCATTCAAAAGTTGCAGCAAGATCCTAGTACATCCGATACATTTAGTTGGAAAAATGATTCCTTATGGTACAAAGATCGCTTATATATTTGTAAGAATTCCCAACTAAAACAAAAGATTCTTTTGGAATTGCACACTTCTCCTTTAGGAGGACACTCAGGATTCTTAAAACCTTACCACAGGGTGAAGAAAGAATTTTTTTGGTATGGCCTTAAATCTAATATTCAAAAGTTTGTGGTGGAATGTTTGGTTTTCTAGAAAAATAAAGTTGAGACAATTAAGACCCCGGGTCGTCTACAACCTTTATCCATTCCAAGTCAACATTGGGAGGAGATTTCAATGGATTTTATCACGGGTTTACCTAAGTCCGAAGGAAAGAGTGTCATCATGGTGGTAGTTGATAGACTTACCAAGTATGAACACCTTTTTGCATTATGTCATCCATTTAAAGCAAGTACAGTTGCTATTGCATTTATGGAAACAATTCAAAAGCTACATGGAAACCCAAAGATTATTGTAGTTGACAGAGATCCCATTTTTACTAGAAATTTTTTGACGGAATCAATTTCTTGTTTGTGTACTCAACTAGATCATAGCTCATCTTATCATCCTCAATCCAATGGTCAAACTGAGATAGTGAATAAATATTTCAAAGTATATCTTTGTTGTTTTTTATCTGATAAGAAAACATAATGGGTCAAGTGGTTACCTCTCGCTAAATGGTGGTATACCACTTCCTTCCATACTGCACTAAAAATGACCCCATTTATGGAACTTTATGGTTATCATCCACCATCCATCACATCATATTTAAGTGAAAATTCTAAGGTTCAAGCAGTGGAAGATCACATCAAGAATCAACAAGAAGTTCTCCAACTCTTAAAGGGTAACCTAAATTTCGCACAAAATTGAATGAGACAACAGGCATATCAACATCACAGCAATAAAAGTTTTGATGTAGGAGACTGGGTATTTTTATGGCTACAACCATACAAACAAATTTCCCTCAAGCAAGCTAAGGAGGATAATAAATTATCGCCAAAGTACTATGGTCCTTACAAGGTGTTGCTAAAGATTGGTACTATGGCATACAAATTGGAGCTTCCTGCTTCTTCGCGAGTGCATCCATTTTTCCATGTTTCATGCTTAAAGAAGGTTATAGGTAAAAAAATTCCAGTTCAAACAATATTTCCAGAACTTGATGAGGAAGGAAAAATCATATTGGAGCCTGAAGCAGTCACGGAAATAAGAACTCGACAGTTACAAAATTGATCAATTTCAGAGTATCTCATCAAGTGGAAGAACTTACCCACTGAAGATTCTACATGGGAGGATGAGAATTTTATACGGAATCATCTGGAGTTACTCAAGCATTGAGTAAAACACTTTTTGGAAGGAGAGGGGCATGTTAGGTCCCTATATTACTAGTATAGTCCCTTATTTTTGTTAGTGTAACCCCCTTATTATTATTTTTGTACCCCTGTAACCCCAATATTGTTATTATTGTGCCCTTACATTATTATTGTTAGGTCGTCTAGGATTATATTGTGATCCCATGGACTCCTATAGATAGAAGGAGGTGTTGACATTTTTATCATCCAATAATTGTTCATTTATAAAATGTATTGGAGGTTTCCCCCTCGAAGTGGTTGATTTCTAAGGTGTTGATCTCGCTTTTCTTCTATTTTTGGAGCTGGTTTCATAACACAGGTCCATAGGAACAACATGAACATTGGAGGTATAATTTTATCAGGGGGAGCTACACTTTCACTCATAGTTTCATTAATTTGTCTTATATAAAATATCCTTTTTTCATCGTGAATTAGAAGTTGTGAATCAGCCTTGTATGTAATTGTTTATGTTCATCATTTTCGTTGGTTCTGTCTCCATCGAGTTGGTTATGCATTGGTGCGAGAGTAATAGTGTGTTCTAACAATGTGCCTAGGATGTACAAAAACGTGATTCAAGAATGTAATTTTTATAACTATGTATTATCTTTGTTGGGTTGTGACTTGGTGAGTAGTCATGATGTGATCAAGAGTTTGTAAATTTTGCTCAAAATTGAAAGGCTTGAAACTGTGTCGAACCTGAGCAAGCGGGTAGATCGTGACTTCTTGATTTCGGCGCCATAAACGGTTCGAAAAACTGATGTCATATGAGGGAGATATCGTGTTTTGATCCATTTCCCATGTAACTAAAATTGTGACAGGTTTGACTGGGATGCCCAGTCAGCATGCAGAGGTATAGTCATCAAAAATGGAAATATTTCTGAGAATATTCCATTTCCCAAGCCAATGATATTTCTCCAAGTGGCACATTTTGATTCGTTAATGTGGTTGCACGTTTTATTTTTTGGGCTAATGGATGCGTGACATGTGACCAGCCCTAAGGCTGCCACGTGTCCCCTGTACGGTTCATCAAAATTTTGTTAGGTCCGGGGGGTTTGACCCTGCAACCTCCAGCGCGCACATAAATCTCTCCACCGTCTGGGCTACCATATGAGTCTTAACCTCTAAGGGCGCTAATACTATTTATGTTTTACAAACTATGCATATGAGACGGGGGGAGGGGGACTGCCGACGGTTCCAACCCACTGGCGGCCCCGATTGAGTGGCCACATGTCACGTTAACAAACCACAACATAAAACTTGAAGGTTATCGTGACATCTGTCGGTGAATGCGATCACATGTCCCAGTTTGTTGAAACCTCTCCGCGCAGTTAGGCGTTAACGCCAACCCAAACTATGGTTCACCACCATGAAACCATGGTATCGCGGGAGTTCCGCTCGGCAGTAAGCCTAACTGTGGGGGTTGTGGGGGTTGGCATGTGGCCACCCCCTCCCCCTTAACCTTAACATTTAAAATCCGATGGTTTATGCCGGCGGGAATTTAGTGCGCCCACTAAATTTTGGAAAATTGTTATTTTTAACTGCAGACAAGTACAGTTCTCCACATTTAGTGGAGGATTTTTAGGTGTCATTGGGAAAAAGGCTAGGAGGGTCAATTTTCAACCAATGTTTTGGTGAAACAAGAGTCTACCTAGACTAATTTGAGCATTCTGGATCCACTGGTGCAGAGAAAACATCCATTGGAGGCTTGTAAACACATCTATTTGCCAAATTTTGAGCATAATGAAATATGGGCATGCCATTGCGAGTTGGACCAGTAGATGTAGCCCAGGAGGGGTGAACTACTTCATCATGCCTTCTATGTAAATCTCATGTGTGGTTTTATTTCTTTGTTATACACCATTGTTCATTGTTATTTAGGCTTATTTTCATGCTTATAATTCACAAATTTATCTATGTTTCATGGTTAAATTCCTCAATCCTTAAGCAAACAAATGGAGATAAATATGTACATGTTTTGTAACTGAAAAGACACTTAGCACAACAAAACTAATACAGTCCTTTCATATCAAGTTGGTATCAGTGCTAGATTTTATTCTCTGGTGTTGTTGTGTGCAAATACTTGTCTATCTATTTGCAAGTTTCACATGCTTACTAGGCTCAAGCTCAAGAGAGGAGAAGGAAAATTGGTGGAAGCAAGAGGGCCTGAAAGTGAGCCACAACAAAGGACGGCAAGATTTCCACATTCTCCACCACCTAGTTCACCTCCTAAAGAAGCATAAGTAGCATTAAGCATGCCTCCAGATGAAGGAGAAATCCATGAAGAAGTGGATCCCAAAGAGGAAGAAAAAGTGTTCAAGAAAGCATTCCTTGACATGACTGAGATGGTTAGAATCCTTTATCAATAAAGGAATGAGAAACAAGAAGGAGAAGGATTCAAACTTCACAAGGAAGGTCAGGGATCATCAAGAGGTCAAAATGATGAAGATAAATCAAAGAAAGGCAATGGAGGAAATGGAGGCAGTGGAAAGTCACCATGTTCACCCTCATCATCATCATCCTCTACTTCATCTTCAGTACATCAGCCACACAAGTTAAAGAACACTGGTAAAATTCCTTTTCTAAAACTTGATGTTAAGTTTGAATTGCCAATGTTTAATGGTGAAGTCAATGCAGAAAAGCTTGGTAATTGGATTAGGCAATTATAGGTCTATTTTAGAATCCATAACCTTCAAGATGATGATACCAAAATCCAATTAGCTTCATTGAGAATGGAAGGTGCAGCACTTGTTTGGTGGAAATCCAAGACAAAGGAGGAGATCAAGAAGCATGGTAAGATTATCCTATCATGGAATTATTTCATTACTGCAATAAAACAACAATTTTATCCATTATCTCTTATGCAGAAATCCATAATGAACTAGCAAAACTTTAGACAATTGAAAGGACAGAATGTGCAAGTTTACACCCAAGAATTTAGGAGAAGAGCTCTCTTATTAGGGGTAGATTTTCAGAGCCAAGATACTTTTCTCAAGTACATAGGAGGCTTACATAGCTACCTAATACATACTATTCTCATGTTTAACCCCACAAGTCTAGATGAGGTATGTGTTCAGGCCACACATCTAGAAGCTAGAGGGAAAAACATTTATGATGAGGGTAGGAACAAACCTTTTAAGTGGAAAAACAAAGAGAAGACCTCAAAAGGTAAAGGCAAAAAGAATGCATATGTCAAGAAAGAGGGAGAAAAAGTGGTTTGTAGACATTGGTCAAGAGAAGGCCATAATGAAAATCAATGTTGGAAATTACATCCTGAAAAGAGACCCAACTATAACAACAACAAAGGGACGCAGAAATATGCAGCTACAACTCAACATGATTTAGGAGAGGATTTAGGTGATGAATCTACAATAATAGCCATGGGATTGGAAAAAATTAAGGGGGAATAAATTGAAACTAAAACCAGTACCAGTACATCAAACTGTCACATACAAGCTCCAAATGAAGAAGAGAGAATTGAATTGTTTCATGTGAGGGTCATATCCAAACATATCAAGATTGACACATTGTTTGACAGTGGGTCACAAGAAAACTTAATCTCTGAAGACCTGGTCAAGAAAATTAATCTTGAGACCATACCACATCCAAAACCATATCCACTTGGTTGGATTTGTAAGGATTCAAATTTACAGGTTTCAAAGAAGTGTATATTGTGGTTTTCAATAGCTGCACATTTTGTTGACAGAGTTGAATTAGATGTCGTTCCGCTTGACATTACAGGTATTGTGCTGGCTAGTCCTTACTTGTATGATAGGAAAATGATCTTCCATCGCCATGAGAACAAATACCATTTATTCTAAGATGGAAAGGAGTACATTGTTAGAGCACATTGCAAGAAGACAAATATTGCTATGGTAAATGTTGGACAGGTAAAGAGGCTGGTGAATTCAAGTAAGAATTTTGTTCTTCTAATGATTAAGCCTAAAGCTGATGTTAATCATGAATCATTTGAGGATTGTGATCCTAAGTTGAAATCAGATTTATATGATGTTGTTGATGCACATCATGAGATGTTTCAAGAGCCAACAGGATTGCCTCCAAAAAGGGAGATTCAACATGAGATTTAGTTGCAGCAAGATTGTCCTCTTCCAAACATCAGCATGTATCACATGTCGATAATGGAGAATGTTGAAATAAAGAGGAAAATCAAGGAGATTTTTGACAAGGGACTCATAAGGCCAAGCATTTCACCATGTGGTTCACCCATAGTCTTGATTTCGAAGAAAGATGGGACTTGGTGCATGTGTGTAGACTTCAGAGCATTGAAAAAGATTACGGTAAAGAATGGATATCCACTCCCAAGGATAGATGATTTTCTTGTTCAGCTGAAAGAAGAAATTTTTTTCACTAAGTTAGATTTACAAAGTGGATATCATCAAGTAAGAATTTCAGAAAGTGATATATGGAAGTCTGCATTCAAAACCAAACAAGGACTCTTTGAGTGGTTGGTTATGCCCTTTGGTTTGCGTAATGCACTGACAACTTTAATGCGTGTTATGGATAATGTTTTGCATCCATTTCTTGATGACTTTGTGATTGTGTATTTAGATGACATACTGATTTTCAGCAAAACAAGAGAAGAACATGTATTGCATGTGTATAGGGTGCTTGATGTTTTGAATAAAGAGAAATTGTTTCTTAAGATGTCAAAGTGTGAGTTCGGAAAGATTTCTTTGGTTTATTTGGGACACATTGTAGGAGGAGGCGAGTTGAGAATTAATCCTTCTAAAGTGGAAGCCATTGTGAATTGGCTCACTCCCAAAAGAGTAACCAAGGTAAGAAGTTTCTTAGGTGCAACTCAGTATTGGAGAAATTTTATTGTAAATTATTTGCCATAGCATCTCCTATGCATGCAGTGACAAGTGTGAAGAAAGGCTTCCAATGGGGAGGCAAACAGCAGCAAGCTTTCGAAGCTTTAAAAGACAATATCATTTCAGCTCCGGTTCTTGCATTACTGAATTTGAGACAACCATTCGAGATACAAACTGATGTTAGTGATTATGCCATGGGCGTAGTTCTTTTGTAGCATGGTAAGCCTATCGCTTTTCATTCTAAAACATTCAATGTTGTTGTAACTAATTATCCTACATATGACAAAGAGATGTACGCGTTGATACAAAGCGTGAAGAAGTGGAAACACTACTTGATGGATAAAGAGACGATTATACATACCAATCACCAACCATTATAGTACTTCCAATCACAAACAAAATTGCAACAATCACGACATTTTAGGTGGATGGGTTTCCTTCAACAGTTTCACTTAGCTATAATGTACAAGAAAGGTATTTTCAATAAATTTGCTGATATACTTTCAAGGCATATTATAAGTGCTTCTACTTTGCTCAAAAATGATTCTATTGTACATGAGATTTACATAGAACAATATGCACATGATGTTGATTTTCAAGATGTGTATGCTATTTGATTGAAGGGAATCAAGTTGAGGAAAATGATTATCACATGCATAACAATTTGTTGTTTCATTTGGGCAAGCTGTATATACCACAAGGAGAGAGGCTAAGGGTCATTAGAGAGGTTCATTCATCTCTTACTACTGGACACTTTGGGGTAAGAAAAATAGTGGCACATCTACAGAGGTATTGATATTGGCCTCGCATGATAGATAGTGTGTCGCGTTGTATAAGAGGTTGTTCCATGTGTGCAACAAGCAAGCATAGAAATAGGAAGCTTGGATTGTACACGCCACTACCGGTACCATCAAGGCCATGGGAGAGTGTCTCCATGGACTTTGTTGGAGGTTTTCCTATGTCAAGAAAATAACATGATTATCTTTATGTAGTTTTGGATAGATTCAGTAAAATGTGTATACTTATGCCATGTAAGAAAACCATTACTGCTGAACAAACTGCTAAACTCTATTTTCAACATGTATGACTTCATTATGGATTTCCAACTTCTATTCTTAGTGATAGGATTTCCAAGTTCATTGGGAATTTTTAGTCTAACCTTTGGAAGATGATGGACACAAAGTTGAAAAAGAGTACTTCTTTTCATCCGCAAAATGATGGCCCACCCGAGGTGGTGAACAGAATTGTTGTGCATATATTGAGAGGATATTGCAGCAAACATCCTAAGTTGTGGGATGAGCAACTACATTACATTAATCACACTTACAACCAGGCAAAGCACTCTTCTACAAATACATCACCTTTTGAAGTATGCTTTGGGTATTTTCCAAAATCACCACTATAATTCATCTTTGAGAAGGATGTTGCAATTGGTGGGCATAGTGATATTGACAAGGCTCAAAATTTCATTGAGAAAATTCAGATTATACATCAACAAGTTCAAGAATAGCTTGAGAAGATTCAAAGAAAATACAAGGAGAGGCATGACAAACATAGAGTTGATCACAAGTTTCAAGAAGGAGATGAGGTATGGTTGCACATAAGCAAAGAAAGGATGCAAGGAGAAGGTAAAAAGCTCAAACCCATTCGCTATGGTCCATTCAAGATCATAAAGCAAGTTGGTAACAAGGAATTTCAACTTGAATTTCCTTCATATATGCAAATGTATTCAGTTTTTAATGTTGAAAACTTATGTTTATATGAGCCACCTCTGATCTATGATCAAGGAAATGATGTTCAGCTGCCTTCTATTGAATATTTCTCGCTAGAATTTCTAGATGAGCTCAAGGAAGATACAATTATTGACAGGAGGATAAGAGCATCCAAGAGGGGAAGTGTTGACTACCTTCGAGTTGGGCTCAAAGGTAGTAATCCAAGCAAGGCAAAGTGGTTGGAAGTTGGAAATATGAGGGAGTTGTACCCTCATCTACTGAACAGGTAATCAAGTCTTTTGTGGTCCAAAAGCTTCCCAATGGGGAGGTGTGATCAAGAGTTCATAATTTTTTCTCAAAATTGAAATTGCTCGAAACTGTGTCAAACCTAAGCGACCAGGTAGGTCTTGTCTTCCTGATTCCGGTGTCATGAATGGTTCGAAAAACGGATGTTGTATGAGGGAGATATCGCATTCTGATCGATTTCCCAAACAGATAAAATTGCGACAGGTTTGACTGGGATGCCCAATCAGCATGCAGAGGTACAGTCAGCAAAAATGGGAATATTCGTAAGAATATTCCATTTTCAAAGCCAATGATATTTTGCCAAGTGGCACATTTTGATTCATTAATGTGTTTGAATGTTTTATTTTTAGGGCCAATGGATGGTTGACACGTGGCCAGCCCTCAGGCTACCATGTGTCCCCTGTATGGTTCATCAAAATTTTGTTAGGTCCGGGGGGTTCGACACCACAACCTCCAGTGCACGCAGAAAGCTCTCCACCATCTGGGCTACCACATGAGTCTTAACCTCTAAGGGTGCCAGCACTATTTATGTTTTACAAACTATGCATATGGTGGGGGGAGACCATCGGGAGCCCTAATTGAGTGGTCACATGTCATGCTAACAAACCACAACATAAAACTTGAAGGTTATCATGACATCCGCTGGTGAATGTGATCACATGTCATAGTTTGTTGAAACCTCTATGCGCGGTCAAGCATTAACACTGACCCAAACTTCAGTTCACTACCATAGAACCACGGTATCGCGAGAGTTCTGCTCAACGGTTAGCCTAACTGTGGGGGTTGCGGTGGTTGGCATGTGGCCACCCTCTCCCCCTTAACCTTAAAATTTAAAATCTGATAGTTTATGCTGGCAAGAATTTAGTGTGCCCACTAAATTTCAGAAAATTGCTATTTTTAACTGCAGACAAGTGAAGTTCTCCACAATTAGTAGAGGAGTTTTAGGTGCCATTGAGAAAAAGGCTAGGAGGGTCAATTTTTGACCAATTTTGGGTGAAAAAAGAGCCTACCTAGACTAATTTGAGTATTCTTGAGCCATTGGTGTAGAGAAAACAACCATTGGAGGCTTGTAAACACATGTATTTGCAAAATTTTGAGCATAATGAAAGATGGACATGCCATTGGGAGTTGGAACGGCAGATGTAGCCTAGGAGGGGTGAACTGCTTCATCATTCCTGTTGTGTAAACCTTATGTGTGGTTTTATTTCTTTGTTATACACTATTTTTTAGTGTTATTTAGGCTTATTTTCATGCTTATAATTCACAAATTCATCTATATTTCATGGTTAAATTCCTCAATCCTTAAGCAAACAAATGGAGACAAATATGTACATGTTTTGTAACTGAAAAGACACTTAGCATAGCAAAACTAATACAGTCGTTTGAGATCATGATGATAGGCATGCATAAAAATAACATATATATATATATATATATATATATATATATATATATATATATATATATATATATATATATATATATATATATATATATATATATATATATATATATCTAAGCTATGTATGCATCCTAGTATAAACCATGTAACCTTGTTTCCTTCATTATTTGGTACAATTGGTTCATTGGTATTAGTGTCAAACATGAATTAAGGTGAGTTTTGAGACATAGTTCAACCATATAGGGGCTTATTAATGTCATCATACAACCATGTATTGTCATTATTGTACCTATGTAATAGGCCTATGAAGCCCTGCACTTTAATTGCATATCATTGAATCATAGTCCTTGGCCCATGCATAGTAGTCTCTTGTATGTGGCATGAAAGCATTGGAAGCAACAGATAGCATGTACAACAACATTAAGAGATGGTAGAAACCCCATTAGATGTTCAGGGGGAATATGTTCTACTTGTGGTCAGCATGGTGTTGAGTATTCAAGGGGGAGTAATTCTCTCAGCCCCTCATAGTGTTGGCATTGTTTTTACAACGTTAGTATTTCAATTTTCCATTGATGTGAAATTTAAAGAGAGAACGAAAAATGGAATAGTGAATGGACTATGGAGAGAGTTTTGAGTTTAGCCTGAGAGTTGTGGAGATTAGGTTGAGGTTGACTTCAATGCCAAAGGGGGAGCATGTTAGCATTGTAGTATTTACATTGATGTTAACGATCACTCAGTATTGTCTATATTATCATTGATGTCAACCTGATGGTGGTAGCTCTCATGATTTGTTATGGTTTGATAGAGAGATGTTGATTCATGCAAAGATGTTTGGCCAACTAGGTCTTCATGATGTTAGCTTGTCATAGAGGTGTTTGGACATTATGATGATTTTTTTTATGATGCAGAGTACTTTGAAGTGTTTGGAAGGTTATATAGGTTCTTGAAGAGGGTGATGAACAAGTTCTAGCAGTCCTAAAGTTGACTAGCTAGAAGAAAGGAGCCATTGATGAGGTAACATAGGTTTGGAGGCATTAAGTGAATTTCCAACATAGTTATTGAGGCATTAACTGTGTTACCTACAAGCTCTTTTTTTTAGTGGTCTGTTATTGGAATAACATGATTTTTGGTCTATTAAGTGCATTGTAACGCAAGTATCAGCCCATAAAGTGTATTATGATCTGTTTAGTGATTTTTCTACATTCTGCACATACTCGATTAATTCGAGGGGTATTTTATATGATAATTTCTCGTGGTTTTTGGTCAAAAATCTCAAGGATGTTTATCCTTCATCTAGAATATGATTAATTTCAAAATATCTCTCTTATTAAATGAAGAGAGTGGAGGATCTAGTCAAGGAGAAAAAATGCCTGAGTGTGAATAAGAGTATTTGGTGCTCCATATCTGAGTGTTATTATTGTTTAATCACTTAAGATAATTTATTTATAAGAGGAAGTTTTTTTTAGAGAGGTTGGTTCTTTTGAGAGAAAATGATATTGTGAAGCATTGAGAGCCAATGGTGAGAGAAGAGACATATATTTTCTAGATTGTTGAAGGAGACCAATTTATTGTAGATTTTTATGTGCATGCTTCAACAAATGTTTCATGCAGGTTTATGAAATAATTTGATTGAGGAGATTGTTGTTATCACGAAGAGTGATTGCTATCATGTTTTATATATCACATTTGTATTGCCAACATGGTGTATGCAATGGTTTATAGCTGTGAAAATCATATCTCTATTCCATAATTTCTATATGGTTGAGTTTGTGCAATCAAATTTGTAATGTCGTTGATGATGATGTCTTTGAGAGTGTATATCAAATAGGCCATGGTTTTGAGTTCCACTGAAAAAATTATTAATCAAAAGGTGTCTTAAACATCACATATCTTAGATAAACATCACATATCTCAAATAGATAGTAATGCATTAATAAGTGCATAAACTAAACTTGTTTTTAATAAATCATTTAAATAAATTAATTATAAAAATTATAATTACATTTCAATTATAAAAACTTTATTTCTTACTTTAATCCATTTTAAAATAATTTAAATACTTTAAATATATTTTATCTAATTATTTTCCAACGGTAATTCGCTGTAGTTTGTGATCTATTTTTAAGTTCGTCCTTGACTACTATAAGTATGACCTCATGCTTCTAATATTTTATACTGAAAATGGTGAAGTTCAAGGATCTTTTGTTACAGTCATCATATAACTCAATGAGTTTATTCATTTCCTTTTTTATGGATTTGATATCCAATTTATCTTCTAAACTATATAGGTTCAAATTTTTAACTATGTTTTATTGTAAAGGTTTAATTTTGTCCCTAATATTGTGATTTTCATTGACCTCTTCCTCTTGGATTGACTATTTTGTATCTAGGTGGTGTTGGGAAAAATACTGAGAGGGGGGTGAATCAATATTTAAAACTCACAATAATCTTTACTGATTTATATACGCGACTTTGACTAACCCAACTAGAGTATACACATGGCTCTCCTTAATGAAACTTATGTATGTCCAGAGATATTATTATGCGGATAAATATTTACTTAGATCGGTGTATCATTCATTCATCAGACATTTAGTAAGCAGTAAGCATGTGCAATAAGAACATAATAAATCATCACACATAAGCAACACACATGAACTCCAGGATTTAAGGTGGAAACCCAAGTCAGGAGAAAACCACCATTTTTTTCATCTTTGTCTTCAATATTTATTATAAATAAAACTTCTTACAATGTTGTACTGGCACAGACTCATACCAACACGCAGGAACCCACCTGCATAAGGCTGCAACCTTCTCTCGTTCTCCAACTTCTACTGGAAGGGAGCTGCAACCCCCTGATCTTGTTGACCAACTACCACTAGAAGGGAGCTACTACCCCCTGATATCGTTTACCAACAACCATTGGAAGGGAGCTACTACCCCCATGATCTCATTTACCAGCAACTACTGGAAGGGAGCTATGACCCCCTGATATCATTTACTAGCAACCACTGGAAGGTAGCTATGACCCCTTGCTTCTCGTTTACCAGCCACTCCTCAAAGGGAGCTACAACCCCCTGAACAGAACACCAGCTTCTAATGGCAGGAAGCTTCTACTTCCATACTGAAGACTTCAACCCTTAGACCCACTACAGACCACGTTTCATAAATTTTCACATTGGATCCAACAATTTCAACACAACACAACTTGTAGGCCTATTTTCATCACATAATTCATGATGAACCCTTTAACGTTAGATAAGTCAAATATCAAAACAAAAACTGATTACTGTACCCAAACTATTCATCCAATTCCTGAAAACAACCACTGAACCAAACAATCACCAATCACCAACTATTGAAGAAAACATTCACTTAACCAACCACCAACTCAATTCATACAGAATAGCGAGATCACTGTAACCATAATATCATATATGAACCCAGACTATTGTATCAACACATTGAATCAACTGCAACCTTGATCATTCATAAAACAAATTGTATACTCTACTTCACTTAAGGTAATCTGCTTGTGCACGCACTTTTGTGTAGAACAACCTACGTGTAGATCTTAATATACTAAGTTCTCAAAATTGTTACTCTGAATCAGTCACAGATTTGAACAAAGACATTATGAGATATTATGATAGGTTATAGATCTTTGAACCCTTATACAATTAGAAATCATCAAGTATCTTTTTCAACTAATCAATATGCACTCAATTTCAACTTCAGAGCTTGTTACTAAACCCATATCAACATGAAGACATCATTGACAAACAACATAAATACAGCAACACTGATCTGATTGATCAGTAATATATAAGCAGAAGCCCTTCCTTTATGCAGCATCAACAATCAACCAATCACTAATATTTATACACAATCACCTAGCAGCATAGTTATTATTCAAACAACCCAGATCTATATGAAGACATCATTAACAGGCAGTAGAGAGAAAGTAAAACTGATCAAAAATTTCCTTCAACATTCTACAGCAAAACCCCAGATACCATACGCGCTTTTTCTGAAACGAACCTGTGTATATACGCATTTTTACCAAGACGAACCTACGTATAGATCTGCAAAAACTATAGGAGTGCGTAACTCTTCAAAACAAATATTCAACTCACATTATACCCTTCACTTCAACAAACATTCGCCAGATCATAGTTCTAAACATCTCATAAACAGATCAAGAAAATGCATAGTCATTTTTGGTCTAGAGATCCTGATCCATCATTGTACCCATAGGAGCATCATTATTTCAGATCTATCAATAAATTGTAACCCATTTCATGCAAATATACTTTAGATTGAAGTATTCATTCAATACCCATACACATGCACCCCCTTACACTATGATCTTCACCTTCTTATATATTTGGGCCTTTACCAACACCATGAGCCACAACCACACAAATGTCGGTGGTATTCTTGGACGAGATCAACTATTCATCGTTGTGCTCAATACTGTGGGCTAATACCATGGTATGGACCCCTAGTATCATAAATTGAGTGCATAAGTACATACGTGACTTGGCTTCTTCCTACCCGCGTGTATACGCGACTTCTCTTCACCAAAACTGCATATACACTAATTTTGGATGTATGCACGGGTTTCCTTCATCAAACCTACATGTATACGCTAGTTGCCTTCATCAAACCTGCATATACATTATGAAATATTACCTTTTTCATTTCTCTAGCTCTTACTGGAATTCCTTTCTCTGTCACTTTTGAACTGACCTGTAGATACATCATTTTTACATCTTTAACAAATAAGTTTCTATAAAAATGAAACTCATTGAGTAGGTTGCCATCAAGGACAACATATCAACATTTTACATCATAATGCCTACAGGTGGCTCTAGAGAGGCTTAAAAATTGAAGTATTTGGATTTCATCAAAACCATGACCAAATCGACGAGCTCGTCATCCTGATTGAAATTGTGAAAACAAAGCTCAAATCCAAATTTGTATGTGCAAATTATTGACAGCCAAAGTTTCAGTTCAAACGCGCAAGACTTTTGTCGCCAGTGAAATTTGCAGTTCAACTAAATTTCGTAGCTCAAATAAATCTGACAGTACCCACTAAATTTGGCGATAACTGATCGAGTAAAAATTTGGCACTAAAAATTAGTCATAACTGGTGAATTTTTTGCATGTTTATTTTTTTTGGTGACCCCCTATAATATTCAGGGAATGGTTTGAAGTTTCAAATAAATTTTTTTTTTAAATATATATATATTTGGGAGCACGCATGGCAAACCTTCCCAACCCCTCCCAATCATTGCATATATAAAAATATATTAAATAAAAAAATGGTAGGGGTCATGGACCCTACCCACGGTCCAAAAACCACACCATTAATGGGGACCGACGAGAGTTGAACTTGCGCCGTCCAAGACTGCCTCCCAACCGACGACCCCAAAATCCTAACAAAACTCAAATTTAAGAATATAGAAAAAATAAATAAAATAATGTGCCAGATCGGGGAGGCCACAGGGTTGGAACTCGATCCTTCCACCAACTAATTCAGGCACCCACCATTGAACCAATGGGCTTGACTTTGTATTCCCTACCGATGGGCTTTAAAAACACAAATTATTTTCGTTTGTGTGGGCCATGGGAGCCGCAGGCAGAACCAAGATACAGAACAGACACACAGAACTAGGGCAAAACCATGACATGCTCAGGTGGTAGATCCATGATTTGGAATCTTTGAGGAATCTTTTAGATTCCCTAAAGGCCCGAATTTTGATAATGTCAAAAAAATGTCAAATTTATACTCAGATTGCTCATAATTTTGGTAGGAATCTGATGGTGCAGACATTTTTATGACCGATGTAACCTATTTTCCAGAGGCAGAACTTTGATCATGGAAACTTGACATAAGAATATGTAAGAAATATTTTATATTCCCTCGAGGCCTGGAATTAGTAATTTCAGAATTTGGTCAACTTTATACTCAATTTTCATAGTTTTTCACACATATTGTGATGGCATAGACCGTTTTGGAATTTGAGCAACCGATTTTCAAGCCATCGTCAGATTGCAAGGTATATTAATGCATTTGGATACTTTTCTTATTTTTTATTTTGGAGAAAGGGTGGATGTATGTTGTAGGTTATGTTAATCTATGTATGTTGCAGTATGACAATGAGATTTGAATCTTTGTAGGAAATTCATCTCTTTAGACTTTGCACAAAAATCAAGATGGTGTAGTGATGAAAGATGAAGATGTTGACACTTTTCTAGAAAGTGGTCATGTTTACAACCATTGGTCTCCGATTTGTGAGATGATTATGCTGATAGTGAGTATGATTTGAATCTAATTAGATGATTCAAGAGGACCATTTTATGCCATTGTATGTGAGAGGTCAATTTTATGCCACTTTGTATGAAAGGAAATTTTTATGCCACTTATGTGTGATAGTCCATTGATGCCACTTTTGTTAGAGATCATTCCTTTGTCATGCTGATGGAGAATGTCTTGTGAGTGAGAGTTCTTTGTAGGAGAACATTTCTTTGGAGAGACATTCCACTTGTAGTTTTTAACCCTGTACATAAATTATCTGCAAAAAAATTCTTAAAAACAGAAAATAAACAATAACGAGAGCATAAAACATGTATACATAGATATTTTCCTCTGGATCACAAATCGGGACTACTAGCTTGATTTTTCATTATTTTCATTTCAACATTACAACACATATATATACATGCCAAATCATTCGTAAACCACAATCCATTAGCCCTGGATTAGAACATAACTATATTTCCCTTAACCGTATCTACTAAATACCATGGGCAGAAACCAATCATGACAAAAACCATGTGCAAACCCATGCACAAAACCAATGCCAACACCCAACACCACTTGAGATAAGATTTTTTCATCTTTGTGTTGGCAGAGACTTTTTCCATGTATTCGTCTTCTTGCATAGACTAATAAAGTGACCACCCCACTCTTTACCCAAGGTCCAGACAGGTAGTCCACACTGGACAAACTTTGTTATCACGTGTTGTGGTATCAATGCTTCATGGTTATTTTCTGCTTATTTATGTTGACAGATTACTGAAGTATTATCTAGAGAATGTATTGCATTTGATTCACATGCAAATACAAGTGTCACTAAAAGGTCCAATAGATGAAGATTTTGGTTTAAGAGTATTCACAAAAATATTTGGAATATGTAGTATCAGAGCAGTCTGACCATTTTGCTAGAGACTTTGAATTTCATTATGGGAAAAGGATTGAAGCATAGCAAGTCTTCAAGGGTTGGAAGATATTAACCATTTCATTCAATAAGATAATAAAGAGCCTTGAGGGATTCTACAAGATCCAGAGGAAAAAACATGAAAATTGAAACTCATGTTGGAGCAGGCTGTGGAGGAGAAAATGGGAGAATGTTCCACAACAAAAGGAGAGTTGGCCAAAGAATATGACCAAGTATTATCGACATGATTGAAGATAAAAGGGACTCCTTCTCATTATGCTATTTATGTTGGAAGCATTGAGATACCCATTTCAGGGACCGACATGAGACTCCTCACCAAGATGGAGTATAAATGAGGAGGGTTTGGTATTAATAACGAACAAATTACTTAGCCATTTGAGGTTTTAAGAAGGACTCAATTTGTAGGATTGGGGTATATTGAAGGATAATGTTCAAAGGTAGTAGAAGCAAGGGAATATTCAAACAAGGAATCCAATCCATTTCCAAAACCATCAAGGAAAGGGGATGTTGAGAAAACATCACAAACTTCTCATGTTAGTGAGAATTGCATAGGAAGAGCTAAGGAAAGTACTTCTCGCCAGGCTTTCACCAGGGACAATCAAGAAAGGTATAAAATACCTCAATATTTTAATGTTCCTTTTGATTACAAGCAGATTGATAATGATGAGAAAAATGTGTGGCATAGAAAACCATGTACTTTTTGTGGCTTGAATAACCATTTTATTTCCAAGTGTTGAAAAATAATGGCAAATCGGAAGAGGCCATGACATGAATATCCTTCTCCGCATCAGGGTAGGAAGAAGCTTAGGAAAGTCAGGAGGAAGAAGAATTTTTGCAGTCACTGCAACAAGGGTGGACCAAATAAGGACCAGAAAGAAGTACAAGAAATAAATTGTGAAGGAACCAGTCAATGAAGTTGTTCAACAAGAGAATCAGCTACAAAAAGAAGACCCATTAACCTATTTGGGTAAGAGATGAGGAATTTTAAGTAGTTGAGCATGGCCACATTTTGTAAATCACATGTTTTAGTTATTTGTAAATTTGATGAATGTATAACATCACTTATGTTAGAAAAATAGTGATATTTTGGCCATTAGGCTGGACGGCATGAGTATTGGTTTCTGATGTAAACTTGACCATGAGTGTGTTATAAACTCTTGCAAGCATGGGGTGTTCTTGCGTCTTATTTTGATCCTGCAATTAAACATGTATTATCAATTACAAGTTTGCATATTCATCATTCTGAGTTAGGAAGTGCAAACGTGAAGGAAAGGGAAGGTTGCCTATTAGAGACATATATTAATGCAGATCACGATTGTAGTCATGCTCATTCTTTTGGAGAACCAAAAGATCCACAGAGGGGAAGAATGATCTATGTGGCTCTCGAGAGGCTAAAAATTTGAAGTCTTTAGTTTTCATCAACAGCAGGACTAGATTTAAGAGACCATCATCATCTTGATTCCAACTGCGTAGATGACACTTAAATATGACTTTGTATGTACAAGTTATTGGCAGTCAAAGTCACAGGTGAAGGGATCAAGACTTTTTTCGCCAACTAAATTTGGAGCTTAGCTAAATTTGGTAGCCTGACTAAATCTAGTCATACGCACTAAATTTGGAAGAAACTAATCGAATGAAAATTTAGCACTAAACGAGAGTTGAAACTGGTCAATTTGTCACTTCTTTAATTTTGGTGTTGGCCCCCTTAAAAATCCAGTGGATGATTTGAATTTTGAAGAAAAATAATAATAAAATTTTATATTGGGGGTGGGCACCACGAACCCGCCCAACTCCCATTCGTTGTATATATAATAATATATTAAATAAAAATGGGTTGGGGTTGTGAAACCTACCCACTACCCAACGACCACACAATTAACAGGGGCTGGTGGGTATTGAACCCAATTTGTTTGGGATCGGTCTGCAAATCAGTGGCCCCAAAAACCAAACGGATGCCAAATTTAAAATTACTGCCAAAATAATTAAAATAATGTGTTAGATTTGGGAGGATATGAGGTTGGAACCCATGCCTTCCTTTGTGCTCTCTGCCAAAGTGCTTTAAAAAAAAAAAAAAAATTAATTTGTGTTGGCCATGGGAGTCGTGGGTGGAAGCAGGACACAAAAAAACACGAAACCTGAGAGTGGAATGATGACGCCTTTAGGTGATGAAACCATGATTTGTAATATTTAAGGAATCTTTTAGATTCCTAGAGGCCTAAATTTTGACAGTGTCAGAAAACTGTCAACTTTATACTTATATTTCTCAGATTTTTGACAGGAATCTGATGGTGTAGATGGTTTTCTGATCTGAGCCAACAATTTTCTGGAGGAAATTTTTTTAATATGGAACCTTGATGCAGGAATCGGAAAGGAATATTTTAAATTCCCTAGATGCCACAAATTCACAGTTTCAGAACGAGGTCAACTTTCATTATTTTTCGCAAGGAGCACAATGGTGCAAACCATTTTGGAATTTAAGCAGCCAATTTTTAGGCCATCATCAGATTGGGAGGTATATTAATGCATTTGGACACTGCTTGTTTTCTATTTTAGCAAAATAATGGATGTATGTTGTATGTAATGGTGATATTTGTATGTTGTAGCAGGACAACGAGATCTGATTCTTTGCAGGAAATTCATCTCTTTAGCCTTGGAAAGAAAGTAGAGATGGTTCAATGATGAAAGAGGGTTGTGTTGACTCTTTGCTAGAAAGTAGTCATGTTTACAACCATTGGTCTTAGATTTCTGATACGATTATGTTGAACATGAGTATGATTTGAATCTAATTAGTGGATTCAATAGGACCGTTTTGTTCCACTATATGTGAGAGTTCCATTTTAGGCCACCTTGTGTGAGAGGACTATTTTATGCCACTTATGTGTGAGAGTCCATTTATGCAAATTTTGTGCGAGATAATTCCTTTGTCATGTTGAAGGAGAATATCTTGTGAGTGAGAGTTCTTTGTAGGAGAACGTCTCTTTAGAGAGACATGCCACTCGATATAAGAGTTCCATCCTTGTGTTGAAAGATATTTTTTATATGTACTCATCTTAATGCACAAATGAATGAAACGACCTCCGCACTCTTGACCCAGGGCCCGAAGACGTAGTCCACACTAAACGAACTTCGTTACCATGTGTTGTGTTATGATTTCTTCATGGTTACTTGCTATATTTTTTATGTTGATAGATTGTTGAAGTATTGTTTAGATAACGTATTGTTCATGATTCACATACAAATATAAGTTCCAGTAAAAGGTCCTATATATGAAGATTTTTGTTTAAAAGTATTCACAATGTTTTTTGGATCAATTGCATTTCTTGTTTATTTTGTCCAATATGTCTAAATTTTATCTTCTATGCTTCTAAATTTATCAAGCATTACTTCCAACTTTGTTTGCAATTTGGCTTCTCTTCGTTCTTTACCTTTCCTAAATGATTTTATGTTTGAATATAATTTAGTTTGGGTTATTTTTCCTAGGCCTCTCCTTGAGGGATTTTAGTATTAGCATTGAATTCAACATATTGGAATGTCTGAAATATATAACAACTATCACAACAATATTAAAAAAAAAAAAAACCAATAATAATCGATAGTAATCAAAACACTACCTCATAATACATCATTCCCAAAGTTTTAAAAAATCATGAAAATGATCTAAATTATATATGTTTATTATTATGTTATTATGTATTGTTCCCAAATTTTAGCTCCAAGCTAAATGGAACATTAGAGTTAGAAGTGTCTTTAGCCAGTGAATAAATGGGTAGGAAGGCCCATAAGTCTCCTAAGAAGGAATAAAAACACTTCAAGTGTGAAAGGAGACCCTATTTTCAGCTCAATAAAACACCTCCATGTATGAACAGGGCTAATATCATGTTGATTCAGTACACTTTGACCAAGTCAACAGCGTAGATGTGGAGGAGTAGGGATCAAGGAAGGAATAACGCAGTTTTGGAGGGAGATGAATCTCTTGATGGAAATGACCTAATTAGGTGGGGCCAAGGACAATAAAACTCACATTATATTTAAGGAAGAGGATGGCAGCCATTGTTCCTCATGTTTTTTATTATTATATTTGTATTGGTCTGCTTAGACTTTGCTCCTCTTGTTGTTTAGCAGGGTTGCAGTGTTGTTTAGCACAGGGCGTTCCCGAGCGGGAATCCCACCTCTTTCCTTGAGGAGCCTCTTGGAAGAGTTTGGCATTCATTTTCACATCAGGTTTTCAATCCAAGCTTCATCTTAATTCATTAGCACAGTTTCTACAGGTTATTATGTTGTGTTGCAGGGTGCAGCAGTGGAGGGGATTGGAATCCCACTTTCTGAGTCAGTTTCTCATTGGAGGGAGGTTTCCTTCCCTTGAGAGATCTTGAGCTCATTTCAGATCTGTGGCATCAGGCCACACATTTCCCAACATTCCCAGCGCTATTCTAGCTAGGGAATGTGTTATTTTACAAGGCATCTTCAGTGGATGATCTAGTGGCTTCTTTGCAGTGTTTCCTTGTGATTGAGAGGTTCATCCTTTCATGGGAGGAAACCTTTGAGGGATCTACATCAGATATGATATCTTTCAGCCTTTTACACTCTTATTCTTCAGTGTTGTAGTGATTATTCAGTAATTTTCTGAAGATCACATTTGTATTCAGAGTGTATGACAAGAAACCCTTTCCGAGTTTTCTTGTAATTGTAATAAGGAGACTAGATCTCAGTTTTTGAGCATGATTGTCTAATATATGAGTAGATCTACTTGTTCTCCTAATTTCTGAATTGAAATCATCATAATACTGTGCAGTCCCTTTCCTGCAATATTTCTGTGTAGCAGTGTATTGGGGTTTTGGTGTTTTTCAGCTGCACTAGGTGTGGGAGGTATGTTTACCTCACCTAGTTTCTTTTGTTTTTTTATCTCTTCTTGGATTTATATTATGGATTGATAGATATAATGGATCCAAGTGATGGTTTACATTTTTATGGCATAAATTTCTGGAAATGCGTTTTTTAGTGAATGCATTGCTGAGCAGTCCAAATTTGGAATATTATAAGATATTCCCAATACTGCTTATTTTCCCTATTTTGGGATATTACAGTGGTACCAGAGCTTCAATCTTGGCTCAGCCTGTGGATCTTGGGCCATTATACTATAGAAGAAGGAGATATGGACAGACAGGAAGACAGGCTTGCAAAGCTTCTTCCAAGATCTATACAGAGCTTTCAAGAAGATCTGAAGAAGATAAGGATGGATATGGAATCTCTGGAAGATTTTGGATCTAGAGCTAGATCTAGATTTTCACATGGTAAGTGTGAGCACGCAGCTACACACCATGCTTCACAGCGCAATCAAATGCCCAAATCTATCATGAGATGGATGAAAGGAGGGAGAATGCCTAAGAGGAAAACTCTTAGTGATTTTTTGCAGGAGTATGAATCTTAAGTTAAGAGGTTTAGAGATCATACAACTTTCCAGGAGTTTTGCAAGATCCAGGTGGAGAAAAGCAAGTAGCAGGATATATATAGATTTCTTCTATCTACTTTTGATGGTTCACCTACATGTTTAGCTAGAGGTTGGGTGAAGGAGCTAGACTCCTATTTACAGCAACACCACATTTTTGAAGATGAAGCCATCAGAATTGCAGTACTACATTTCATAGGTAAGGCCTATGCATGGTGGATTTTTGAATCATATTCTTTAAAAAATGAAAATACTTCCTCTTATGCAATATTCATTAAAACATTGGTGGGAAGGTTTGATGGGAAACTTCCTGAGACACACGTATTGGAGCAAGAAAAACTTGAGATGAAAAAAACCTTGCATGTGATGGAAGAAACTATAAACTTCACTCCACTTCAGAAAACCATGGGATAACTTGACATATTGCATCATACATTGTTAGAGGCAAGACCTCTATCTCATATTCCTAAACAAGAGGGCATGGGGATCTCTTTTTTACAAGAGAATCCAATCATTGGAGGGTTGCCCATACACATTGATGAAGATGAGGGCAACAACGTTGTCACATCTAGAGCACATATAGTACCTCATGCAGAGGAATGAAGAGCACATGCTCCAATAGGAGGGATTCTTGTATCCTTGCAAGAATTTCCCCAAGATCTCATACATGGAGGTCAAAGCACAATCAATGAGCAGCATGATTGTGAAGCATTGCAGATGGAAGCAGAAGGTAGGAAGGAAGGGTAGCATCACTTGATTAGAGGCACACACACTTCTCTATTCATGATTCCATCTTATGGGATGACTGTGGCGGAAAAAAAGTGGCTGGGAAAGCACTTGTTAATTTTTGTTTTGATGTAGGAAAAGGATGCACTGCGCTGGTTCCATTTGTGGAACTATGAACCACTCTCTGGTTGTCATATGGAAGCTTGTTCTTATTGCATTTTGCTTCCATTTACTACTGATAATTTTATATTCATGGGAAGCATTGTTTGGAGAGTGCTGGAGGTGTTAGAGATGCCCATTGGGAGCATGATTCTCCCCACTTTACATGTTGTACATTTTATTAGAAACCATGGGCAAACCATGATTACCACATCACAATTTTTTCCTTCTTGTGGGAGGAACCACTTGAAGAACTTGAGGAGGCACTTCATGGCTAAATTGTTTGATCGGGGAACTTGGGCCATTCTTGGAGGCCATGTTATTTTAGCCCAAGGAAAGAAATAGCCCCATGTTTACCATAAATGGAGAGATAAATCATTTGGATGGAAGAATCCAATCTCTCCATGCAGCCCCAATACATTGTATAAAATCGGAGTTGATGATTCTTTTGATGACCTACCTAGAATGGCTCATTTCATTTGGATGATAGCATGGGTGAGGGAGTCAATCATTTGGAATGAGATTCCCCATGTTTTTCATCACTCCTAATTTGAGGAGGCCATGGAACAGCAAGCAGGTTTCCACTCACACCTTCCACCTTTGATTGATGTGAGCCATTTGGTTTTGCATACTTGGGAGGAAACATTGGATGGCAGTTTTATTGCAGATTATTTTGATGCAGTGATGGAGGCCATTGATGGGAGTCCACAATAGGAGGATGGGAGAAATTTTTCTCTCCCTATATAGTTGCTTGAGGACAAGAAAAAATTTTGGAGGGGGGGACTGTAATGTTCCCAAATTTTAGCTCCAAGCTAAATGGAACATTAGAGTTAGCAGTGGCTTTAGCTGGTGAATAAATGGATAGGAAGGCCTCCTAAGAAGGAATAAAAACACTTTAATTGTGAAAGGAGACCCTCTTTTCAGCTCAATAAAACACCTCCATGTATGAACAAGGATAATATCATGTTGATTCAGTCTACTTTTACCAAGTCAACAACGCAGATGTGGAAGAGTAGGGATCAAGGAAGGAATAACGCAGTTTTGAAGGGAGATGAATCTCTTGATGGAAATGACCTAATTAGGTGGGGACAAGGAAAAGAAAACTCAAATTCTGTTTAAGGAAGAGGATGGCAGCCATTGTTCCTCATGTTTTTTATTATTATCTTTGTATTGGTCTGCTTAGACTTTACTCCTCTTGTTGTTTAGCAGGGTTGCAGTGTTGTTTAGCACAGGGTGTTCCTGAGCGTGAATCCCACCTTTTTCCTTGAGAAGCCTCTTGGAAGAGTTTGGCATTCATTTCCACATCAGGTTTTCAGGCCAAGCTTCAGCTTACTTCACTAGCGCAGTTTCTGTAGGTTATTGTGCTGTGTTGCAGGGTGCAGCAGTGGAGGGGATTGGATTTCCACTTTCTGAGTCAGTTTCTCATTGGAGGGAGGTTTCCTTCCGTTGAGAGATCTTGAGCTCATTTCAGATATATGGCATCAAGCCACACATTTCCCAACATTCCCAGCGTTGTTCCAGCAAGGGAATGCGTTATTTTACAAGGCAGCTTCAGTGGATGATCTAGTGGCTTCTTTGCAGTGTTTCCTTGTGATTGAGAGGTTCATCCTTTAATGGGAGGAAGCCTTTGAGGGATCTACATCAGATCTGATATCTTTCAGCCTTTTAAATTCTTATTCTTCAGTGTTGCAGTGATTATTCAGTAATTTTCTGAAGATCACATTTGTATTCAGAGTGTATGACAAGAAACCCTTTCCGGGTTTTCTTGTAATTGTAATAAGGAGACTAGATCTCAATTTTTTAGAATGATTGTCTAATATATGAGTAGATCTACTTATTCTCCTAATTTCTTAGTTTAAACCCTCATAAATTGCGCAATCCCTTTCTTGCAATATTTATGTGTAGCAGCGTATTGGGGTTTTGGTGTTTTTCAGCTGCACTTGGTGTGGGAGGTATGTTTACCTCACCTAGTTTCTTTTGTTTTTGATATCCTCTTCGATTTATATGATATATTGATAGATCTAATGGGTCCAAGTGATGTTTTACATTCTTATGGCATAAATTTCTGGAAATGCGTTTTTTAGTGAATGCATTGCTGAGCAATCCAAATTTGGAATATTATAAGATATTCCCAATACTGCTTATTTTCCCTATTTTGGGATATTACATATTATATAACTTTATTATTATGTTATTACATAAAAATAATTAATATATGACTAAGACATATATATACATTTAAAAAAATGTGTAAAAAGATTCATATCCTTAGATAGTCAACCCCATTTTACCATGGAGATTTTGAACATGTTAATAGGCCTTGTTACAAAATCATGGGAAAATACCATGGATTACTAATGCCACATGCTCCAAAAACCGTAACGCATGTTCACATGACATTTTTCTTACTCAACTTAATACAAAAGATAAAGAGAGAAGATAACTACTTTTCAGATAAATCTTAATATTTGATATGTGAATACTACTAAGATTATTCTGGAAAATAAAAACAAAACTGAGATCAAATTTTCTCCACCGTAGCATCATGTTAGGGTCTACTTAGGTTTGTGGGATAAATAAATCAGGCCAATCCATAGAAGATACAAAGTTCACCGCAAAATTTCAAATATACTTTATCGTGGAAGTGATAGTTCTTTACATATATGAGAGGCCTTAATTAAACTAATCTATAAAAGAAACACTATAGATATTCAAAAGTACACTACAAATATTATTGACTGATTGTTATAAAGGCCATTGATTGTTCTCATCAAGAAAATAACACCTTGTTCTCGAAAAACCAAGTATGTAAAGCCATTGTTGAGGTGGGGCCATCAAATTTTGTTCAAGTTATTATTTATGCAACTCTAGTTTGCAAAGCAACAAGAATGATGGTCAAAAAGGAGTAATTGTTAGTAGAAAAACTATTTTTTTTTATTACAAGTTCGCCGTTTAAATCTTTTTATAATTCAATATTCATTGAGTCATAAATCATTGTAGATGTATGATTAAAATATTCTAATTTATTTTTTTATTTTTTTATTTCTTGATATACTCTAGGCACGTTTTTTGGGTGTCATGTGAAGTGCATTATTTTATTAATGCATTGAAATACATCAAGAAAATCGAATGGATCCAGATGTTAATTGATAATGGGTTCAAAATTCAGATGTTTATATGAAAACATCACCATTGACAAGACCTTTACCGCAAACATACCAAAATTGAGCTTCTTAAACTAGCAGATACTAGATTTGCAACTTACTAGATTTTACATAGATGACTTGTGGAGATAACGAATGCTTTAGCTGCCATAATTATTAGTGAAATGTGGGACCAGTGGAGGCTATCTACCTCAAATGAATCTCTAGAATTGAAGATGTTGGTTTTGGATGATCGTATTTGGGCTAGTATGAAATTTGTTGTGGAGTTTATAAAGCCAAATTTTGTTATGCTTCGCTATGCAGACATAGATTTTCCATGTTTAGGTGATATTTATGAGAACATTGAATCCATGTGCGAGAGGATCAAATCCATTACATATAGGAAATATCTTAATTTATTTCCACAGTTAAAATCATTTATAAATGGGCCGTGGGATAAACTAAACACCCCAATTTACATGGTAGCCTATGCAATTAATCCTAAATGGTATGATCCCACAATAGGAAGCGGGCCTTAATCCCAAGATAGAGAGGTGGTGAAAGGATTTTGTTAGCCACCAATAAAATTTGTCATATCAAATGGTGGCTAAAACAGTTTTGGAGCCTTCAAGGAACAAGTTTTATTGTAAAAAATGTTATCTCTTGAAGAGTCATGAATACATCATGCCCTCTGTCCATATCTTCACTGCTGTTTCCATTTAGAAATCAGAAATTCTCTTGTTTTCCATGAAGATAAGACTGCTGCAAACACCATTTTTCCCCTTCCCCCACCTCAAAACTAACATTCATTTTATTCCCTTTTTTCCCATCATTTTCCTCTATTTTTCATACATCCTCCTTTATCCTTCATAAAATCCCCTTACAAAGTTTAAAACTTCTTTTTGAACTCTGCCGAAACACCCAAATCCATTAAAAACTTGAAAAAATTTCATAAAAAAATACATTTTTTGTATTACAGACTTAAGCCCCCTTGGGCTAAGTCTTAAACCACTTCCCCTCCATACGCCTTGGTGTTGGGACCAAGCGCTAACCCCTTTGGGTGCTTATCGCATCGCAAAATTCCGAGATCACAAGTCTTTTGGTTAATTTTAAAAGTTCTGATGCGATTAGCCCTTTGTTCATAACCCCCGATCCTATTATCACCTCATGTAACCCTAGTGCTCGCAATCGGGCGCTAAAGCATTGTAATAATCCAATTCCAATTGATATTTTCCTTTGTAAATCAAAAAAACCCACTTTTTCCTAAGTTTGGTCTACAGCGTGCCCATATCATGTTTTTATATATAAATGGGTAGATTGAAAGACCCACATCAAAACTTCCGATGCGATTGATTCCCTTTGTTGAAACTCCGCCCCCCCACTTTATTCATATAACTTATACCCGGGACCAAAGGTTAAAAGTCCCAAAGCGCTTAATCGCATCGCAAAATTTGAATGGTTAGATTGAAAAACCCGAAGGCCCGACCTTCCGATTTTGATAGGCCCTTTTCATATATAAAGCCCTGAGCCTATTATCATTTCATATAGACCAAGGCCCCGCAATTGGGCACCTATCCATTTTCATATATGTAAACCCGCCCCAAACCATAAAAACCTTTGTATATCATAAAGTTTCAGGTTTTCATAAATATTAAAGGTTTTCCACCCTGTATGATGTAAAACCATCTCCGTCGTTGATCTAAAGCCGATCAAACATCCCGTGCATGATCGCATCGCAAATTTTTTGTCGAGCACATTAACATAATTCCACCCCCGATTGATCAACCTCCAATGAGTTCTCCGCCGTCGATCTGATCTGCAGATCGACAGTCCGCGCTTAATCGCATCGGTGCATTACAGGTTCTCTGCCTCGCCGATCACTGATCTCTGATTGCATCTGGGCCATCCAAGTGTCCAGATCAAACGGTCCAGATCGCATCTCCCGACTTTGGTTAAACTTATGCGGCCCCACTCATAATGTTTTCCGGCCAATTACAGCCTTTGATCTCTGTAGATCAACGGTCCTCCTTCATCGTTCCTCCACCTGTATATTATCTCATGTTAGCCCTAGATCTAATCTTAGCCGTCTAGATCTCAGATCCTACGGCCCAGATTAAAGCTGCCCTTCCTCTTATAACCCGCACATATGTCTCATATCACGCTCGTTTTCCAACCGTTAGATCTGAGGTCCCAGATCTAATGGCCCACATCACAAGTCCTGTAACTTTTAGCGCGATGTTTAATTTTCCAAAGGCCACGTGAAATGGGTGGTTTCCAGATGCCACGTGTCGGGCGGGGGTGCATATCGCGTTAAAAAGTGAAAACCGCCTCCCCACCCTTGTGCCACGCGAAAACCATTGTTTTCACCCCCGAAACTGCTTTCCCTCTTTCCTTTGTGTGATTTCGCGCGCGCCTTCCACCGTTGATCTCTGCAGATCAACAGCCCAGATCTAATCTGGCCTTTAAATATCACCCTCCACCCTCGCCGAAGGTTTTTAACATATAATCTCCGCCGTTGATCTCATGGGCCACTCTCATCCCACAGCCCACGATCATCCCAAACCCCAAACTCCTTTTTTGTCATATTTCTTCCGAAATAAAGGTTTTTTACCCCATTTATTCTCATTTCTCTTATTTTCCAAACAGTGTGGCTCCTTCACACTGTTAAATCAAAACCAATCCCCACCGTTGATCTCTGCGCGATCAACGTTTCTGACATATTTTCTCCCTCTGCTCTCCTTTTGACCTCTTCTTACAGATCTACACCATTGGATGATGCCATCCAACGGCCACACTCCTCCCCACGCTCTCTTAACCAGATTTTCCCAAAAAACACAGGATTTTATAAATATTGTTTGTATTTTGCAAGGATTAATGGTTTTCCATTATATTGAAAGAAAAGCCAAAGGCTGGGAATGACGATTCCCACACCTTTGATTCATCAAAGGGAATCTATTCACGGATTCAAATTCCACGTTTCATCAATGCTTCATGGGCATTGATGCCATACGAGCCCTGTGCGGCCCTGCACATCGACAAGACATAGAGAATAAAATAATTAAAAGAGTATCAGTGTCGAAGAAAAAACACACCAGGACGGAAGATTGAAGACAATTTTGTGGGGATTACGACTAAGACTGATTATCAAAAGCCTAATCCTCCAAATTGAAACACAGTTAAAAGAAAATCATAAGTGTTTATCAGACAGAAAGGCCTCCACCGCCACAACAGAGGCCAATCGATTCCTCTCAGCTACCACAGTGCCACATGTAGCCACAAGCATTCAATAGAGGCCGAAGTTATTAATTAGAAAATTATATATTTGCCTCAACGCAACCAAATAATTAATTCTGCCATATGAACTTAATGTAAAATATCAGCAGTGTTATTACATCCTCAAAACAGAGCCTTAAAAGTCAACAAAAGCTCCCACCGAGCTTAATCTTTAAATGTAAATCAATTAATACAATGAGAATATCTATAAACTTCTCCATTGAGCCCCTCAAAGGTGGAGAAGTCATTAGTCTATATTAATTTCCCTGGGAGATATTTTATCAGATCACACCTCCTCATTCTTCTATAAGTACTTCTGTAGAAGATGAGAAAATGTTGGTTGTAGAACTTTGAAATATACTTGTGCTTGAAACTTCTGATTGTAAATAGTGTTCAAAGGCTCTTGAAGCTCTGCTTGTGATAGAATAGTTAGGCTAAGTAGTGAAGATGATTGCTGACCTGAAACACTGGACTTAAAGCTGTAACTGGTTTGAAGCATCAATACAAGCTGATTTATGGGATCCTGGTCTATGTCTACGGTGATGTTATTTCTTATTGTAAATCGTTATTTTATTTTTGTTTCCACTTTGTCCATTTTCTCTAATAAAGAACATCAAGCATAGAGTTAGGATTTACTATATATCAGTACCCTTCTCTGACTGATAAGCTTTATCTTAATGTTTTCTTCCAATTTGTGTTATTTAGGAATGATTTAATTCAGTTCAAGCAGTAGGAATATTGGTGTTCCCTCGTCCTCCTGTTTAGCTAATTGTTATTCTTGAAAGTTATTTTCATTTCATGTTAAGTAGAGATGAACTAAGGAAGATATGGTGAGCCCTGGTCCTAGTGTTATCCCAAAATACTGACTGAAATTTTCCCTCGAAATGTGTTGAAAGCTAGCTAGTTTCGAAGTACATACCAGATCTTAGGCCATTCTTTGTTATAATTTGTGTTTTCCCTTTGTCTTTTAAATGTTTTCTATTGAAAGTATATCAAAGGCTGGCTAGTTTTGAAGTAATTTCCAGATCCTGGATTTCTTTTATGTTATTCTTAAGTGTTTTTCAAAGGCTGGCTAGTTTCAAAGTACTTACCAGATCTTGGGCTACTCTTTGTTCTTCATTTGTTTGAATTCCCCTTCTTTGTGTATCATTTCATTCCATAAATCAAACTTTAAAGAGATCCTTAGACATAGATGACTTGCCCCATGGACCACTCTTGAACCTGCTGTTTCAATTAAACCCTATTATGACTCCATAGCCCAATGGACTAAAACCTGCAATTATCCATATTTTTGGCTGAAGCTTGTTCTATTTGCTTGCAACTTCTCACCTTTGAAACTCTTCGCATTTTGAATTTTCCACCTCAAATAATAATCATGCTCAACCATCCAAAACAAACAAAAACCCTCGGCCTTCATAACTAGCCTAATATCATTACCCAAACTTTAAAGACAAATCCATCTTTGCACTTATTGGAGAGATCCCTTTCCGAATTCAGGAGGGTTAGATCCTAGAATCCCAAAGTGGTTGAAATGATGTTTCTCCTTGCTGTCGGACTTTTCCAATCTTGCTGATTATAGGGAGCTAACATTTCTGGTGACTCCGCTAGGGAATGAGTCTAATTTTCAATCTCTGGTTCCCTTAAAAACTTTGTTAAACCTAGTGAGTAAAAAGCAGCCTTTTCAAGCACTACCAACCAATGGTAATCATGGTAAAAACTTGTTTGAATCAGTGACAAACTAGGCAAACCCTAGGATTCTCATAAGACTTTATCTCGCCTTGAAGGATTAGTTGGCTTAGCCATAAGAGAAGACTTTCTTTGTCTCATAACCGTAGCTAAGCTTTGAAGCAGATTTAGGACACTCTTAGAAAGCACACAACTGAAAAATAACTCAGAAAACCCAAAAATATTTTCAGATTGGAATTCAATAAACATGGTGGTGGACCATAAAACCTTTTACCTCCAAAAGAGCTAAAAATTTCCACTTGGCGACTCCACAATCCTTAACAGACCTTAAGACTCCACTGGGAAGGACCCTTATCATTGTAATATCATTCAAACTCAGTTAGAGGACTGTAGGATTAAAATTTGTGTAAAAAAAATTAGTTAACCTCTTAAAGACTATCATATTTGGTTGAACTCTTCTTGTTTGCTAGGGTTTGAAAAACACAACATAGTGTCTCCTAGAAAGATTCATACTAGAGCCTATCCTGACCCAGACCCACCAGAGATAGTTGATAACCCGAAAAGTATCCTTAGGGAGTCTCCTAGGATTAAATTATCAACTGTTTTCAGATCACCCTTGAGAGCTAATTCAGTTCCTGAAAATCTTTCGGCTCTACAAAAATCACAAGTTGACTTAGTAAATCCATTTAGAACTAGGTCATTTGATGATATAATCCAGCTAGACTCTGAGTCTTCACTTTCATCCCTGGAAACAAGTGAACATCCTGGTGATAGAGAAACGACACCACCTGAATTACACTTCCTTCACAATTTAGGTGTCTCTCATCCAAGATTAGCTCAGCAATCTACTGGTGTTCCATCCACATCTGTTCACCAAACATCCACTGTCCAAACCACCCCACTTCAGCCCACTTTACCTTTTGTTAATCCACGTCTTGTAAATCCACCTCCACCACATATCATGGCAGCATGGTATGCTCCCTTAGTCCTTCCTGTACCATTAGTCAATCTTCCACAGGACTATCAGTCCAAAATTCCATTATATGATGCTAGTAATGCTACAACTATGTCACAACATGTGGATAAGATGAATGACTACTTTGACATAAACGAAATTGATGATGATTCTGTCAAGCTTAGATTATTTGCTCAGAGTCTGGGAGGAGAAGTAATAAAATGGTTTAAAGGCTTAACCCCCCATAGTATCAATGATCTCCAAGCCCTCCATCATACATTCTTAAACAAATGGGAAGTGAAGAAGAATCCTGTCCAAGTCCTTTCTGATTACAAGAACCTCCATAGAAACACTGGGGAAAGTTTACAAGCTTATTGTACCAGATTTAACAGTGTATATAATGCACTTTCCCAAGATCTAAAACCTCCACAAGGCTCAGCTCTAAACAAGTTTCCTAAAGGGTTTGACCCTGAGATGGCCTGTCAGCTAAGAGAGAGAGATCCTGCAACTCTTGAAGATATGCAAAAAGGAGCTCTAGCTATGGAAGTTAACTTAATGGAGAAGAGAGAAAGAATGAAAAATGAGAAGAGAGTATCCTTCAAAGAGGAATCTACCCCTTCTACTTCCAGCTCAAAGATGGAAAAAATGATGGAGGAGATGATGAAGAAAATGAGCATCCTTGAGAGAGCACAAGCAAGCCAAAACCAAACTGCTCCTCAAAATAGAAACCAGAACTAGAATAAGAATTTAAGAAGGAACCAACCTCCAAACAGACTTAGGGAAGATGATCAACAGATCACTCCTCCCTTTCATCAAAACTATGTAAGTGAGGTTGAGGAAATAGATGAACCGATAGAGGAAGATGATATCAACATGCTGGGAGTAGATAATGATGACTTTGAAATTCATTATGATAGAAAACAAGGTCTTTACACACCTTATGATGACAAAAGAGATGATGACGAAAGTTATTATCAAGACATGGAAAATGTCATCATAGAGTCTCAAAGAGAATATGACCTTAGAAGCAAAACTAGTCAACAAACTCCCAACCTTAAAACCTCTGACAAATCTTCACAAAACAGCACTATAACCAAGCCCAAAGTTGTCAAACAGAAGGACAAAACAATAGCTGTAAATTCTAATAAAGGTAGAGAGAAAGGCACTCAAAATGTTACAAAATAGAGTGCGGACCTTAGCAGTACTAACACTTCAGCTAGTACTCCTGTTAAAACCATTTTGTCAAATGTAAATAGAGAAAATGAACAAGTTGATGTTGTTGATAGAGTGGAAGCTAGTAAGGCTGAGACAAGTACCTCAAAGAATCAAACACCTTTCAGCCTAGAGCAAGAAATTTCCAAAATTAAAATCTTTGTTCCCTTAACTGAGTTAGCTGCCCAAAATGTATATAGGACCCAAATTTTGAAGGCTTTAAACATTGAAGAGAATAATGACACATTCAATCTTAACGATGACCAACCAAAGCTTATTTTTGGTCCAAAGATTGGAGGTAAGTATCAAGAGGGACCTGTTCCTCCCTTTTATGTAAGTTTGAACGTTCATGACAAGATTTTTCACAATGCTATGCACGATTCTGGGGCTTCTCATAATTTAATGCCTAAAGCTGTGATGGAGAGCCTGGGTCTAGAAATCACTAGACCTTATAAATACCTTCACTCCTTTGAATCGAGCAAAATAAAATGCTTAGGATTGATCAAAGATCTCTGCGTTAACTTAGCCCAGATTCCAGCCAAATGCTTAGTCATGGATATTGTTGTGGCTGATGTGCCCCCAAAGTATGGAATGCTTTTATCAAGATCTTGGGGGACTAAGTTACAAGGAACTATGCAGATGGACATGACCTATGTGACTATCCATGTTTTCAATCAAACAAGAAGACTATACAGGGAGTCCCATATGCAATACACAGTTATAAGCCAAGACAGACCACAAAATTCTCCTCTGTACTCTGACCTTGATTCTTGTATTTTGTTTAACGATGAATCTCTTAGTGAACAAGTCACTTTAAATGAACTGATGGTTGATAGAGAGGAAGAAGAACACAACGCAAAAGTGTCAAAACAGTTTGCTGAACCTGTAAACTTTAGCAAACCAAACACAGGTCTTGAGCTTCAAGTCATGTGTCCTTCACTGTTAAACCTTGATAGTCAAGAAAGCAACCCTCAACATAGCGAATTACATGAGAAGTTGAAACGAATACGACTAAGTGCTGATATTCCACAACAATCAGAAAGCACTTTAGTTGAAGAGGACAAACATCAAACAGGTGAAACCGAAAATAGCCCTCTATGGAGTATGAATTTTGACGGGTCATGCACTAGAACCAATGCTGGTGCAGGTGTCTGGAAATGTAACACTGAGAACAATCACACAGAAAGCATTTCCTGTAGATATAATCATATGGGGATTCTAAGTTAATCATTAGGCAAGTCAACGAGGAATACAACGCAAATCACCCAAGACTTAGGGCCTATCGAAACGATGTCGTGAATCTTTTAAAAAAATTTCAGGAGTACCAAGTAATCTTTGTCCCAAGAAAAAGAAATATCGTGGCCCACAACTTAGCCTTTGCAGCCAGAACATTTTTAATGCCATATGAAACCAAAGACTACACAACTCAAATAAAATTCAGACTAGCCATTCCTGATAACGAAAAATACTGGCAGGTGTTTGATGGAGACAAAAAAATAGAAGACTTCATGCAATTCAGAAATGAATTCGAACTAAACAGTTCGGACTCAGATTATGAAACAGACTGAAACGGTGAAGAAAATTTTATTGGTGAAGAAGAACCGTCTCCTGAACTTGTTAATATTAATCTACTGTCTAGAAAATTTGAAAAAAAACAAAATTGATTGCAGAGTTGGAAACAGAGGAGTTAGAAACTCTGCAGTCTAATGATCAGAGTTTGCCCAAGGGTCTGGCACCTTTAGAGGAGTTGTTCGATTTTAACGATGTGGCTAAGAAGCCAAAGCTGGAACCTGTAGAGACTGAAGTGGAAGAGTGCAATATAGGCAGTGAACTTAAACCAATGCTGATTAAACTGTCTAAGACTTTACCAACTCACATTAAACTCAAATACATAGAGTTGTTTAAGTAATTTTCTGATGTTTTTGCATGGAGTTACGAAGATCTTAAGTCCTATGACACCGAAATGATACAGCACAAAATTCCTCTCAAGGAAAACCAAAAACCATTCAAACAGAAGCTGCGCAGAATTAACCTTGTTCAGTTGCCTTTGGTTGAGAAGGAGATTAAGAAAATGCATGAAGCTAGTATTATTGTCCCTATTAGATATTCTGAGTGGGTGTCTAATCTAGTGTCAGTTAGGAAGAAAACTGGAGAGATCAGGCTTTGTATAGACTTTAGAGACTTAAACAAAGCTTCATTGAAAGACAACTACCCTTTACCTAAGATGGATCATATTTTACAAAGGGTGGTAGGGTTCAAGAGAATTTCTTTGCTTGATGGCTACTCAGGGTACAATCAGATCTTAGTTCACCCTGATGATCAATTAAAGACAGCTTTTACTACACCATGGGGCACTTTCATGTATGTGAAAATTCCCTTTGGTCTAATGAATGTTGGAGTAACTTTTCAGAGAGCCATGGACATAGCATTCTCCAAAGAACTAGGCTACTTCATCATTATATACCTTGATGATGTTACTATTTTTTCAAAAACAGATGAAGAGCACTTAGCAGATTTAAGAACAGTCTTCGAGAGATGCTGAAAGTTTGGGATATCTTTGAATCCTAAGAAAACAATTTTCGGTCTCCAAGAAGGTAATATTCTTGGGCACATTATTTCAGAAGAGGGTATTAAGATAGATCCAAAGAGGATTGAGGCCATATTGCAGATCTCTCATCCTCGAAACATCAAGGAGTTGCAATCTTTCATTGGAAAGATTAACTTTTTGAGAAGGTTCATCCCCAACTTGGCTGAGCTCCTTAGGAATATAACAAACATGTTGAAGAAGAAGCAGGGGGTAAAATGGACCTTGGAAACAAAGAAGTCCTTTGAGCTGGTGAAACAAGCGTTAACCAAAACACTGGTTCTAATAAGTCCTGATTTTTCAAAATATTTTTATATTTTTTCATTTGCATCAGAACATACAATAGTTGTTGTCCTTTTACAGAAAAATCCACAAGGACAAAAGCAGCCTATTGCATTCTTTAGCAAGGATTTGAGGGATGCTCCTTTGAAGTATAACATCATGGAGAAGCAAGCTTTTGCTTTGGTTAAAGCTTTAAAAGACTTCAGAGTATACATCTTACACTCACACATCATTTCCTTCATCCCAAATTCAGTCGTGAAAGACATTCTAACACAAGACCCAGATGGTAAGAGAGGTAAGTGGATTGTTGTTATTCTTCAATATGATTTAGAGATAAAGCCCACTAAACTCATCAAAGGCCAAGGTCTAGCTAGATTGATGGCTGAATCCAATTTTGAAGTTCTTGATATTAATATGATTAATGCTTTGGATGAACAAGAGGAAATCTCAACTCCCATTGTTGAAGACCATTTCATGAATTCCTCTTGGTATACTGATATTCTTTATGTTTTGCTTAATTTGAATACACCTCCTGGTTTGACAAAAACAAAGGCAAGGTTTTTGAAATTGAAAGCTGTAAACTATTGCATTATAGATAGGTGTCTTTATTGGAAGAATGCAAGTGGTATATTTCTTAAATGTTTTCCTGAGTTTGATGCAGAGAAGGTTAAGCATGAGTTCCATGAAGGAGAGTGTGGAGGCCATTTATACTGGAAGACAAAAGCCAACAAAATCTTGAGGGCTGGTTACTATTGGCCTACTCTTTTTCTTGATATACATAAGATGATAATTGCCTGTCATAAATGTCAACTTTTTGAAGGCAAAAGGAAGCTGCTACCTCTGCCTCTGCATCCAATCACTGTTGAAGTCCCTTTTCAACAATGGGGACTTGACTTCATAGGTGAAATCCATCCATCATCTTTAGCTCAGCATAGATGGATTCTCACTGCCACAGACTACTTCACTAAATGGATAGAAGCCATCCCTTGTAGGCAAGCCAATTATTCTGTTATTATAAAATTCATGGAGAATAATATTCTCTCTAGATTTGGCTGCCCTACCAACATCATCACTGATAATGCAGCAGCATTTGGATCAAAGAAGATGGTTGAGTTATGTCACAAATATCAAATAACATTGGGGCATTCCACAGCCTATTACCCTCAAGGTAATGGACCCGTAGAATCCTCAAACAAGAGTTTAGTGAACATAATCAAGAAGTTGTTGGAAGACAACAAAAAGTCTTGGCACACAAAGCTTGTACATGCACTTTGGGCTAACAGATTGACTTTGAAGAAATCTATTGTTATGTCACCATACCAGCTTGTGTATGGCACTGAAGCAATCTTTCCTACCAGCCTTGGTGTGCTAGTTATGAAGTTAATTCCAGAGGTTTTGTCTAAATATAATGGCATGATCCGAAGGATAAATCAGACTATTCACCTTCAAGAAACCAGAGAGGAGGTTTATAACAAAGCATTGCAAAAGTAGGAAAGCATAAAAAAGTTTTTTGACAAAAGAACAAACGCTAGAAATTTCAATATTGGGGACAAAGTTTTAAAGTGGGACTCAAGGAGGGAAGACAAGGGCAAGCATGTAAAATTTGATAACTTATGGCTTGGCCCTTATCTCATTCATTCAGCTGCTGGTAATAATGCCTTTTTTTCTTGCAGGAGTTGAATGGAGAAGAATTGTTTCGGGGTCCTGTCAATGGCAGGATGCTTAAACATTACTTCTCTTGATCCATGTTATGTTCTGAAAAGCCTTTTTATCTTTTTTCAATTATAAATATTTCATCCACCATTGCATTCAAAGTTAGAAAAATCAAAATACAAAAACAATAAAAGATAGAAAAGAGGGCAGATTGTAAAAACAATAACGGTACAGCCCCATACCAAAAAAGAGAAACAAATCTGAAAGTGTGCAAGCTTAAATGCCACTCCTAAAAAACACACTTCTAGTTAGTCAAACAGCCTAATCTTGACTAATTAGTTTTAAATCTATTGCTGATAGGATAGTGAATTCGATTTTCCAAACTGTTTAATCTTGGCTTATCAGTAGGTAGATTAGGCTAGAAATTAAAGGTTCAAACATGCTCAAAATCTGAACCTATGTTTCCAAAATATGAATGACTCAAATCTATTCAAATTTCTGAGTCAAAAACAGAGGAATAACTGGTTCTAATCAGCTCAAAATCTAAACCAGTCAACAAAAGAAGAATAGCTCAAACAAGAGTCAAAACAGAGCTATAAAAAGATGAAGGAAGTGCTTTGAAATTTCAGATCTTAAGCCTTCCATTTTGTTTTAAATTTTCTGCAAAATAAGATCTATGTGCAGCTTGTTTTTTATGCCATAGATCAAAATCAAGTTAGAATGTTCAATCCTGACTTCTATGCTTTTGAATTTCTGTTGTAGAATTTAGAGAATAAAAATTTGTTAGACTGTTTAATCCTAGCAGATTGGTAGATTAGGTAGAGAAAAATATGGACTCAACTGTTTAATCTGAGTCCATGAAGAAATAAGGAGTAGAATTAGATTAGTTTTATGCTTTAAAAATAATAAAATGTTGTGAAAATAGTTTGCCAATTCAAGTGCACTCTAAAGAAGAAAAAATGTTAGATCAGTGGGATTGGGTAGGTAGAAAGCTTGTATTGATGAAGATCCATTGTTTTCCATGGCTGCTGACATTTTTTCATAACAAAGAAGATCATCCAAGTACAGAAAGGTAGCCAAATGGATGAGGCACTAATCAGCCTCCTAGAGAATTCAAGTCTAAAGTTCTTGATGCCTTCAATAAGGCACCATCCCCAAGTGGAGCCACTGTTAGCCACCAATAAAATTTGTCATATCAAATGGTGGCTAAAACAGTTTTGGAGCCTTCAAGGAACAATTTTTATTGTAAAAAATGTTATCTCTTGAAGACTCATGAAGACATCATGCCCTCTGTCCATATCTTCACTGCTGTTTCCATTTAGAAATCATAAATTCTGTTGTTTTCCATGAAGATAAGACTACTGCAAACACCATTTTTCCCCTTCCCCCACCTCAAAACTAACCTTCATTTTATTCCCTTTTTTCCCATCATTTTCCTCTATTTTTCATCCATCCTCCTTTATCCTCCATAAAATCCCCTTACAGAGTTTAAAACTTCTTTTTGAACTCTGTTGAAACCCTCAAATCCATTAAAAACTTGAAAAAATTTCATAAAAAAATATACTTTTTGTATTACAGACTTAAGCCCCCTTGGGCTAAGTCTTAAACCACTTCCCCTCCATACGCCTTGGTTCTGGAACCAAGCGCTAACCACTTTCGGCGCTTATCACATCGCAAAAGTCCGAGTGCACAAGTCTTTTGGTTAAGTTTAAAAGTTCCGATGCGATTAGCCCTTTGTTCATAACCCCCAATCCTATTATCACCTCATGTAACCCTAGTGCCCGCAATCGGGCGCTAAAGCATTGTAATAATCCAATTCTGATTGATATTTTCCTTTGTAAATCAAAAAACCCACTTTTTCCTAAGTTTGGTCTAAAGCGCACCCATATCATGTTTTTATATATAAATGGGTAGATTGAAAGACCCGCATCAAAACTTCTGATGCGATTGAGTCCATATGTTGAAACTCCGCCCCCCCACTTTATTCATATAACTTATGCCCGGGACCAAAGGTTAAAAGTACCAAAGCACTTAATCACATCGCAAAATTTGAATGGTTAGATTGAAAAGCCCGAAGGCCCGACCTTCTGATTGCGATAGGCCCTTTTCATATATAAAGCCCCGAGCCTATTATCATTTCATATAGACCAAGGCCCCGCAATCGGGTGCCTATCCATTTTCATATATGTAAACCCACCCCAAACCATAAAAACCTTTGTATATCATAAAGTTTCGGGTTTTCATAAATATTAAAAGCTTTCCGCTGTGTATGATGTAAAACCATCTCCGTCGTTGATCTAAAGCCGATCAAATGGCCCGTCCATGATCGCATCGCAACTTTTTTGTCAAGCGCATTAACATAATTCCACCCCCGATTGATCAACCTCCGATGAGTTCTCCGCCGTCGATCTGATCTGCAGATCGACGATCCGCGCTTAATCGCATCGGCGCGTTACAAGTTCTCCACCCCGCCGATCACCGATCTCCGATTGCATTTGGGCCATCCACGTGTCCAGATCAAATGGTCCAGATCGCATCTCCCGACTTTGGTTAAATTTATGCGGCCCCGCTCATAATGTTTTTCGGCCAATTATAGCCTTTGATCTCTGCAGATCAACGGTCCTCCTTCATCCTTCCTCCGCTTGTATATTATTTCATGTTAGCCCCAGATCTAATCTTAGCCGTCTAGATCTCAGATCCTACGACTCGGATTAAAGCCACCCTTCCTCTTATAACCCGCACATATGTCTCATATCGTGCTCGTTTTCCAATCGTTAGATCTGAGGTCCGAGATCTAATGGCCCACATCACAAGTCGCATAACTTTTAGTGCGATGTTTAATTTCCGAAAGGCCACGTGAAATGGGTGGTTTTCTGATGCCACGTGTCGGGCGGGGACGCATATCACGTTAAAAAAGGCAAAATGGCCTCGCCACCCTTGTGCCACGTGAAAACCATTGTTTTCACCCCTGAAACCGCTTTCCCTCTTTCCTTTGCGTGATTTCACGCGTGCCTTCTGTCGTTGATCTCTGCAGATCAACGGCCCAGATCTAATCTGGCCTTTACATATCACCCTCCACCCTCATCGAAGGTTTTTAACATATAATATCCGTTGTTGATCTCATGGGCCGCTCTCATCCGACGGCCCACGATCATCCCGAACCCCAAACTCCTTTTTTGTCATATTTCTTCCGAAATAAAGGTTTTTTACCCCATTTCTTCTCATTTCTCTTATTTTCCAAACAGTGTGGCTCCTTCACACTATTAAATCAAAACCAATCCCCACCGTTGATCTCCGTGTGATCAATGATTCTGACATACTTTCTCCCTCTACTCTCTTTTTGACCTCTTCTTACATATCTACACCATTGGATGATGCCATCCAACGGCCATGCTCCTCCCCACACCCTCTTAAGAATTTTTTCCCAAAAAACGCAGGATTTTATAAATATTGTTTGTATTTTGCAGGGATTAATGGTTTTCCACTATATTGAAAGAAAAGCAAAAGGCTGGGAATGACGATTCCCACACCTTTGATTCATCAAAGGGAAGCTATTTACGGGTTCAAATTCCACGTTTCATCAATGCTTCATGGGCATTGATGCCATACGAGCCCTGTGCAGCCCTGCACATCAACAAGACACAGAGAATAAAATAATTAAAAGAGTATCAGTGTTGAAGGCAAAACACACCAGGACAAAAGATTGAAGACAATTTTGTGGGGATTACGACTAAGACTAATTATCAAAAGCCTAATCCTCCAAATTGAAACATAATTAAAAGAAAATCATAAGTGTTTATCAGACAGAAAGGCCTCCACCGCCACAACAGAGGCCAATTGATTCCTCTCAGCTACCATAGTGCCACCTGTAGCCACAAGCATTCAACAGAGGCTGAAGTTATTGATTAGAAAATCAGATATTTGCCTCAACACATCCAAAGAATTAATTCTACAAGATGAACTTAATGTAAAATATCAATAGAGTTATTACATCCTAAAACAGAGCCTTAAAAGTCAACAAAAGCTCCCACCGAGATTAATCTTTAAATGTAAATCAATTAATATAGTGAGAATATCTCTAAACTTCTCCATTGAGCCCCTCGAAGGCCGAGAAGTCATTAGTCTGTATTAATTTCCTTGGGAGATCTTTTATCAGATCCCACCTCCTCATTCTTCTATAAATACTTCTGTAGAAGATGAGAAAATGTTGGTTGTAGAACTTTGAAATATACTTATGCTCAAAACTTCTGATTGTAAATAGTGTTCAAAGGCTCTTGAAGCTCTGCTTGTGATAGAATAGTTAGGCTAAGTAGTGAAGATGATTGCTAACCTGAAACACTGGACTTAAATCTGTAACTGGTTTGAAGCATCAATACAAGCTGATTTATGGGATCCTGGTCTATGTCTACGGTGATGTTATTTCTGATTGTAAATCGTTATTTTATTTCTATTTCCACTTTTTCCATTTTCTCTGATAAAGAACAACAAGCATAGAGTTAAGATTTACTATATATCAGTACCCTTCTCTAACTGATAAGCTTTATCTTAATGTTTTCTTCCAATTTGTGTTATTTAGGAATGATTTAATTCAATTCAAGCAGTAGGAATGTTGACGTTCCCTCGTCCTCCTGTTTAGCTAATTGTTATTCTTGAAAGTTATTTTCATTCCATGTTAAGTAGAGATGAACTAAGGAAGATATGGTGAGCCCTGGTCCTAGTGTTATCCCAAAAGACTGACTGAAAGTTTCCCTCGGAATGTGTTGAAAGCTGGCTAGTTTCGAAGTACTTACCAGATCTTAGGCCATTCTTTGTTATCATTTGTGTTTTCCCTTTGTCTTTTAAATGTTTTCTATTGAAATTATATCAAAGGCTGGCTAGTTTCGAAGTACTTGCCAGATCTTGGATTGACTTTATGTTATACTTAAGTGTTTGTCAAAGGCTGGCTATTTTCAAAGTACTTACCAAATCCTGGGTGCTCTTTGGTCTTCATTTGTTTGAATTCCCCTTCTTTTTGTATCATTTCATTCCATAAATCAAACTTTAAAGAGATCCTTAGACATAGATGACTTGCCCCATGGACCACTCTTGAACCTTTTGTTTCAATTAAACCCTATTATGACTTCATAGCCCAATGGACTAAAACCTGCAATTATCCATCTTTTTGGCTCAATCTTGTTCTATTTACTTGCAACTTCTCACCTTTGAAACTCTTCGCATTTGGAATTTTCCACCTCAAATAATAATCATGCTCAACCATCCAAAACAAACAAAAACCCTCGGCCTTCATAACTAGCCTAATATCATTACCCAAACTTCAAAGACAAATCCAACTTTGCACTTATTGGAGATATCCCTCTCCAAATTCAGGAGGGTTAGATCCTAGAATCCCAAAGTGGTTGAAATGATGTTTCTCCTTGCTGTCAGACTTTGTCAATCTTGTTGATTACAGGGAGCTAACAGATTTAAGACTGTTATTAAAATAATTTATGGTTCTACAAAAGAGGCCTCTGAGATATGAACTCAATTTTCCTAGTTTTTACGTGGTCGAGGCGTCTTTTGTTCACATTATTCTTTGACTGATAGGTAAAATAAGAATGATCCGATGGATTGGTGGTGGCTTCATGGTGTTGATGCTCCTAAGTTGCAACAATTTTTTATACGATTACATGGAAAGGTAGCTAGTTTCTCATCTTGTTTTTTTATTAACCATGGAAAATTTTAGGGGCTAATATTCGCAGGTGGGCTAATTTCCCATGATTTTTCTATAAAAAAATATTCGCCAATTTCCATTTTTTTTATAAAAATGATTCACCCAAATTTTACAATATAAAATCATTTTACCTTAAAAGTCGCTAACATTATATATATAGTATATATGAAATCATTATAAATTTTAATAATTCTACAAATACATGAATAAACATTTTAGAGTTTGCCTATTAGGGTCTAATGGGATTCGCCAATGTTTTGAAACTTCAAGATGATTTTCCATCCTTAAAAGTTTCCTTGTATTAATTACTTTCTTAAATTTTCACACTTAAAATTTTCTTGACTCTTCTCCTAACAATTTTCCATTAACGTTTTTTGATACAATTACTTTGGAAGCTAGCTAGTTCCTTAGCTTGTGAAAGGAAATGAAGCACATATGTTTTCATCCATTCATTGAAAAGATCAAGGAAGGCTAAGAACTTAGTCTACATTCATAACACACTTCGTCTCATATCGTGTAATGACCAAGGGTACAAGGAGGGCTCTTTCAAGGGATGGGACCAATACATAGATGTTGCTACATGTATGGACGAGGAGATATATCCAAATGGTATTATTGAGCTACCTCCAGTTACTATGGATGAGAAAGAGGATACTGATGAGATTGATCCCTCCCTAGAGAACATGTTCACTGAAGAGCTTAGTGATGGTGATGACATGGATACTGATGACATGGCGTGAGGAAGCCTAATCTTGTTCAATGTTCAGTTTCACTTTCTTTGTTTTTTTGAAAATTTATATTTCATGTTTGAAAATTCTTTAAGGAAATTTTTTAATGTAGTATGACAATGAACATATACTAATGATTCTATTATCATGATTCACATCAATATGCAAATTTCAATTTCCACTTGATATCAATTATCAAATTTGAAATTTCAAAATAAATATTCATGTATAAACCTTTAAATGATTTATTTTTATTGTTGTAAATTGTAGAATTTAAATATTAATATATATTATAATAAAAAATATAATAGATATATATATATATATATATATATATATATATATATATATATATATATATATATATATATATATATATATATATATATATATAGATATATTATATTTATTATAATATATATTAATATTTAAATTCTACAATTAAATAAATAAAAATAAATCATTTAAAAATTATATATATATATATATATATATATATATATATATATATATATATATATATATATATATATATATATATATATATATATAGATATATATATCCCGTATAAAGCCACATACCTGTTTAAAAAAATGACACACCCATCCGTGAACCTGTTGTAACATTGTTTCGTTTTGATAAGTTAGAACATTAGAAAAAATAAAAAACTAAAATGTTAAGTTAGGATATGAATAGAAAAAGAGAAATATCAAAAAATGTTAGGACTATGGTTATTTGATTATTCATATCAATAAAATGTTAGAAGTAGATTTCCCTAGAAAATGAAGCTAAAATAAAAATGTTAGGAAAGCAATAAAAAAAGGATGCTTTACCTTTAAAAAAATAAATTTTCAAAGGCTGCCTATTTAAATGCACCACACAAATGTTAATTATTATTAATTTGTGCTCAATATGCTTAATTAAGCATTAATCCTTGTTTTTATAATCAACATGAATATTATTGTAATATCAGTGCATTATTTTATTAATGGTCGCTAGAGGACAAAATTATTTTTTCATTTGTAACATCGGTCGACGACAGATCTCTTCCATGTCCAGATCAATGGCAGGAAAGCTTTTCACACCCCCCCTCATCCATTTCCTGTTAACGTGCGGGGGGGTCTGAAAAGTGGTATGAATGGATGGCGGACCCTCCATATGTGTCTCCCTCACATCACTTTGCACCCCCTGTGCAAAACCACAAACCATTCACTACCTGACCCCCCCCCTAAATCCACTTATCCTTTGTTCAAGGTTTTGTTCCCGCCAACAGCTAAGTGACTCTCGCGCTTTGACCGTTTTCCAACGTCCAACCATATGTTGCCACCTGATCTTCTCGTTGCCACTATGTCCCTACCGTTATCCCTATTTTTTCGTTGTGATTCCACTCCAAGCCTGTTTATCGCTTGTTTCCTCACTACGCTCCTATGTCATTAACTCCTATAGTCATTATTCAAACGGTTACCATATCCTTCTCAGCTATAAATAAACCCGAGTCTGCCAGATTATCACTTTTAATCGTTTTACTGTTTGTTGTAGGTATACATTTTCCATTGTGTTATGTTTTCGAGCAAATGTTATTTCTATCACAGAGGATATTCATTCTTCCCTTTGTCACTCTTCTCCTCTTTCTTTTCCTTTTTCTATCATCATGGCTCCCAAAGGAAAGACCAAAAAACCGGCTTCAGAATAAAACCTTTCCACTACCACCCCGGTCGACCTCGACCGTATTCCACTTGAAAATTCATATTTTAAGATTGTTGACACAAATTTTGAGTTCGAATTTCATGAACTCCACCTGTGGTTGGAGCAGAATTATCTGGATAAGAAAGATGAAATTAATCTATGGGAACCCCTTCTGCCCCTCTTTTGTTTTCCCAAAACCTATGATTTTCCAAACCTGGTTATCTGGTGCCAAACCATATATGATCATGTTAAAAGAGCAGTAGTGGCTCATAATGGTGACATCCTGATTTCCATTATTTTCGAAACCATCAACAACGTGCTTCAAATTCCCCAATCAAATTCCTTGAGCCTATTTTCTCAAGAAACCCTTATGGAACTGTACCATATGTTGACCTTTCCCCAAAGAGCTCATATTTGTGAGACATTCCTACCAGATCATGCTGACTTTCCCAAGAAAAATCCACCTTATCCATATTCTATGTTCCCTGAAGCCACTAGACACATAATCTCCTTACTGTCCTATCTCTTAGGTTATCCAGATGATAAAACAGTTGATGAGTCCATCCTTGGGTTCATTTCTATCTTTTCTAAGGATCAGCAACTTTCTTTCATGTATAATTATAGTCAATTTTTGGTTGATAATATACATGAGAAGTTTATGAATTTTACTCCACAAGGGATGTTCAAGTACACCTATGTACTTGTTCACATGTTTTTATTTCATTAGAGAGATTCACTGTCAATTACACTCAGAAAACAAGATGAACAAGGAATCAATCAATCAATCATCCATTGGACAGAGATGGTCAGAGTTGTTTCAGATAAATATACCTTCTCAAACTTCATTGACACATTCATACATCTAGTAGCACAACTTCTCAGCAACCAGGCAGAGCCTAGAATTAGTGAAGATATAAGAAGGATTTTGCATTTAAGTGATCAACTTAATACTAGTGACTGGTATTTAAAACTAGAATTATACTGAAATAAGGATATATGGTTGTGAGCTTGCACCATATAAGCTGCCAAAGTATGTTCCAATGAGAATTTTCTCTTTCGAATATATTAGGAAAATGATCAACCATGGATGACCTTTCATTTTTCGAGGAAAGAGAAAGTCGCAATTTAAGATTAAGTCTGGTCTACTATTCATCTCAACACCTGATCATCTCATTGAGGCAGTATGCACACCTTTAAAGAACATGAATTTTTTAGCCCGCTTCACCTCGATCATATGACCCCTTTGTTATCATTTCCAATTCTAAGGGTTGACTATAAAACAACTCCTCGTAATCATACTACAAGGCCGTAGATAGAGAACAGAAACAGGGCAATGGGCAAGAGAATATACTTCAAGAAGAAGAAATACCACGTCAACTTACCTTGCACCTGAAGGCTTCAAAGCAAACAAATTTAAAAGGGTAAGGGAAAACTCTTCACTCACTATGGAGTTGATCAAGGAATTCATGATCCACGAAGAAGAAAATATCGACATATTAGTTTCTACGGAGTAAAAATCAAAAGCAACCACAAGTCATTGATCTTGGAGATCCAAAGGTGTCCACATCAAGAAGAGGGGATTGTTCCTAATACTCCTACATCATATTCACTTTATCAAGAGCTCTAGAAATTATTCAGACCACTGACTTTATCACTTGATGATCAAAATATATTTTTCAAAGTTCCCCGGAGATAAAGTAGAAGAATGAGACACCCAAGTCAAATGTTTATAGCCACCCCGGAAGTAGACCTCTACTTCACAACAAAGACTTCTCTCTTCTTTGATAAAGGAGAAAGACAAAATGAAAAATGGCTTTCTTACAAGCTCGGTTCCCTTTCCAAAGTCTCCACTGCACAAGAATACCACATTTTCATTTGATACATCTAGTAGATCAAAATGGATATGTGTTGTGATTGAGTTTGGTGAGATGTTGTTCTCCACCATGGCTACTACATACCTATGTCTATGTATAAGCTAGAACATCTTATCTTAATGTGCAATTCAACTCAAGATTGAGAAAAGACTCTCTAGGCTATACAACAACTAAAGTATTTAGAAGACCTCTTAGTTAAACTTGATATGATCCAAAGGATTATAAAGTTGGTATCAACATTAGCAACAACAAAAGTATTGCAAATCGTTAAAATGCTTAAAGATGCCTTCTACAAAACACCCACAGACCAAGGAGATTAACAAAGTGAGCAACAGAGAAGAAATGCTCAAGTTAATCAGAAAAATATCGAGATTGCTAGTGATGAGGATCGATTGAAGATTTCTTTAAGAGAAAGATCAAGCTCAACTTGCCACATCCTACCACAACGTATACTATAGTAGTTGTAGTATCAATCAGTTCATCAAAAACCACCGAGTCTACATCAACAGGTGATCCAGAAGAAGGATAACACAAGAATTGGCTATAAAAAATAGTAGAATGAGAAGCTTCTAAAAGTTTAAGAACTAGAAATGTGTAATACAAAACAATACTTTTTATATGTAGGAAATGTAAAAGTCTTACGATTGGGACTAAGATTATGAATTAGAAAGAATTAGATTAAAGACACCTTGGACAAAACTAAGGAAAAGATTACGAGATTAGTCAATCAACGATGTATATGTCCATCCATATAGATCATTTTTTAAATGTTAAGGGTTGATTACCGCATGCGTAGCAAATACATAAAAGGAGAAAGAAGCACTCAAAACTAAACCAACAGAATCCTTTAATATGATAAAATGTGCTGCGATCCAAAAAGCATAGTGAATAGAAATATAAATATCACAGAAGGTATTAACTACCATTCCTGGAGATCAAAAAAGGTTCTACGTAAGAAGAATTCTCTAATTCAATGGAGACAACACAAAATTGACATTGTTGTCCCGAGGTTTCATTCAAAGTTAAATGTGTTGAACCATATGGACTACCTCAATTGGCATCTAAATGAAAAGATGGTTAATATGGAGGAATATTGTAAAAATTTGTATACCATCGTAATGTACAAGGCAAGTTTTGGCAGTGATTAAGTGACACATAATAGGAAAAGTCTTTCTCTAGAAGCTTGTGGAGTTTGATTTGATTATAAACATAATCAAACATTTGTTTTCTAACAAGCCAACTTTCGAAAGGTATACAGGTGGATGAAGTATTCAAAAAGGTGGCACCTAAGATTCCAAGTGAAGAAAGATGGGATATACTATAGAAACAATCGAGTAATTTCATCTAATGTTAATGACAAGAAAACAACATTTTTTGGGCCAAATCATTAATTGTTTCCTCTTAAAATGTACATGATTAACATCATCAACAAATTGTTTTCCTATTATTTGATACTTTTATTGTAATTAGTTTTAGATTTTTTCTAAGTCATGTGGTTAGCATAAATAACTCTTAATTTGAGTTATTATGGTTGCACCCTTGAATAGAATTTTGTGTTGTGAAGTGGTAAGCTTTGATCATTGATGATAATGGTATGACTTACATTTGTTTCAATCAATTTTTATTTTGTAAGTTTTCCATTACATTTTTTTCCATATGTTTAATGTTTATGAAGATAACTAGGTAAGAAAAAATGTGTAAGCCTACTATCTTAAATCCCCCGAGGTTATTATCTATATTAGAGAATTACTTATTGAGTTGTATATTTATATAATTCCCTCTACATCAATTAATTATCAAAAGATCTTCTTAATATTAAATATGTTTTGTTAAGTTAAACATTGTTTTATATTCCTTCACACTTATGATTATTAAACATTCAATTTAACATTTAATCAATCATAAGTTCTTATGTTCTTAATCAACCCTTTCCTTATCGATTAATATTATCTAAAATTTAAGCACAACTGTATGCAAATTCTTTTATACATTGGTCATCCAAATCACGAACTTAAAACAAGAAAAATACCTTATAGATTCTTCCGGCATAATTAATTGACCTCAATTACCCCGCAGGACAAACATCACCCATGCAGCTTGCCGGGGATACAAAATTGATTTGTTTTTCCCCGGGAGAAGGATATTCCTATTCCTTTAAAGGTGCATAAAGGTCTAGTTAGGCCAAAATACTTCCACCTAGCGACTTAATCGAACCCAAGATGGTTCTCAAGACATACCAAGTCTCATTCTATTTCTCGGTTTTCTTACCTCTATCGTATCCAGAGAGAGGAGATGCTCTTCTAGAATAAGACATCAAACCTCATTCTTATTCCTCAATAGGAAACCACTACAAATTCCGATCCATTTATATCTAGACCTATTCCCCCTAATTTCAGAAGATCTACCTCCAAGAATTCATGAATTAGTATCCATAGGGGTTGATTTCCCATCTCCGCTTTTTAGCTCATTCATCGGAGTCTTATCAACTACATCAGCAGCATTCGAATCCTACATCACAATGAATTAGATTTATACATACCGAATTCATAACCAACTCGATTTCATATCTCCCATTCTTACATATTTTCCATCCACTTCGCACAACTAGAATTTCTTCTCTATTCAAACCATTTATTTGAACACAAAAGAAGGATAAGAAGAGGTCCAAAATTTGGCTGTCCAAACACCTTGATATCCGTAAAAATATCTTCAAATTCACTTCGTCCTCCACCTTCTTTTTACCCCTCCATCTTCACCTCCTCGTTCCTCTACTTTGTCTTCATCAAGCACCACTAATCGAACTACTTCATCACAAGTTATGGTTGGTTTTAGTCTATTGTTCAAGCAAGATACACACTCCTATTACTTCCAAACATACTTAATGATTTTCCTCCTCGGATATTTGAAACATATTCCAAGATTCAATGGGGAAATTGGTTTGTCACTCGAAGACCATCTAGCAAAGATTCTATATTTTGTCGATAACATGAACATGTAACATGAAAAATGCATATATGAGATTGTTTGTAGCTATTTAGAATAAAAATTAGGATCTGCTTTAAATAATTAATTCGTTAAATTCCATTAGATCTTGGAATAATTAACAACTATTTTTAAGAATCGTTGGGTGGTGAAAAAGAATCCGTCTATTTCTATTTAATTTGAAGAATTAAAGAGAAATTATGGTGAACCATACCGATTTCATCAAATATTTAACAAACTTTATCATAAGATGCTCACCGTAAACCACCAAGATAAAGAAGAAATAGTTATTCTCCAGCCTTTGAATATGATTTTGCAAAATATGTTAAGGGAAAGAACAAATAATACCTTAGAAGACATGCACAAATGCGCAGTTGAGGTTGAAGAAAAATAGGTCTACTTCCACCGAGCTAAAGCCAAAGCCGAAAAGGCCAAAGAAAATTATAGCAGTTCGCAGTTTTTCTTCTAAATCCAAAAATGAAGATAAAAAAAAAATAGATGAAAATTATATCATTACTTAGAAACCTTCAAATAGGATTTCTAAAATTGAAACACAACATAGAGAAATCCAAAGAACTGTTGCTAGACCTCAAACACAAACTCAAGGTCAATTCAAGAAAGCTCCCGCCTGAAAATCCTCCAAAGTCCTAATAAGGATCAACAAATACCACCACCACCACCAAATCTCCCGATTGATGGTCACGGCACCTCTAAAGATAATATACAATCACGGAAGAAATTAACAACCTTGACAATATATCTATTCAAACTTCTATTGTCCCTATCCCTCAAAATCAAATGGCCCAAGAGGATCAAGAAAATTCTCAATTCCTTGTAAATATCAAGCCTTCTATGAATTTTTAGTTGTTGGACTTAACACATATGAAATGATTTAAGACCAAGGGTGTGTCCCGGAAGACGTCCTAAAGATCCCGTCATAATTGTACCACAAGTGAAATCGTTGAAACTCAACCACTACTATTTTAACCTTTGAATGTACCAAATGATACCGCTCAAAATTGAGAGTTTCTTGATCGTTTAAATGTTGAAAGAGAGTTAGAAAGAGTTAAAATTCCCATTCCACCGCTGCAAATTTCAACCTTCTGATATAAGAATCAAGTCACAAAATTGATCCAAAACTCGTGTGTAGATGTTGAAGGGTGTTATAAACCTTTCAAGATGAAAACCTTTAGTGGTTTTTAGTCCAAGTTTCGACATGATAGATGAAAAAATACCACCATTTTACATAACTTTGAAAGCACATGAGTCATTTTCATATAATTTTATGTTAGATTCTCGGAGTTTTACACCTTATGCCTAAGGTTATTATGGATTAAATAAATCTCGGAAATTACTCGATCTTATCATGATCTATACACCTCAATCAAGGAGTACCATGTTTAGGACTTGTAAAGGACTTAGTGGTAACCCTAGCCCAAATACCAAGAAAAGTGTATCCCAGATATTTACGTATTGATAATCCTCCCAAGTTTGGAATGCTTCTTGTGCCAAACTAGGAAGGAGTCTTCATATTGATATGTCTTTTGCCACACTTGTATATTGGGGAGAAAATTCAGGTTGTATAGATGTGTCAGCTTATACATGCTTTGTAAAAGAAATATAGGCTATAAATCATCCCATTTATGTTGCTGACCAAGTTTTTGGTTGCTCTCCCACTATCTCTTCAACATTTCACAAAATTCTCAACTTAAAATTGAGATGTGGTTGAAACTCCCAACTGCTCAAACTGATATTTAAAACTTTAATTTGATGGATCTCTGCTCTAAAGATGGAGTTGGATTTGGTGTTGTTTTAATTTCACCGTAAAAGAACATAACCCAATCTTTCAAGCTAGATTTTGATGTCACTAATAATGTTGCAGTATGAAGCTTCCTTCTAGGTTTAGAATTAGTCAAGTCCAAAAGAAAAAATTTAAGTGTTTTTAGTGATTTTGAACTCTTAGTTAGTCAAAGTTAGGAATATTTTTCAAACAAAGCATCCTAGGCTTAGGTCTTACAGAAATGAAGTTTGGGATTCAAGGGAAAATTTCTTTTCATGCATTCAATATCACAAATGCCCATCCCTAGAAATGAAAATATTCATGTAGACTCTTTAGTCAAGCTTCGCAAGCTTCAAAATTCCATCAATGCAAGTACAATACCAAAATCCAAGTCAACATAGGCTACCTATTCATATAATTTAAAAATATTGGCAAATATTTGAAGATGATGAACAACTTAAATCTTTTTCAAGTCATTTATGAATTCTGTTTTACAAATTGAAGAAGATCAATCGTATATGAATGAACTTGCTAAATAAAATGAAAATATGATTTAAATTAAAACATGGCTGGATCATAATATTATCCAACTATCAAAAATTTCATTCCTAAAGGCTCTGTCTCCTTTAGAAAAGCTATACGATCAAAATGATGTCCCTAGAAACCCATTGTCAATTTCACCAAAAGATGAGAAGAGCCTAGAATTTGAACATATGAAGACATTAGGAACATTAAAATTTATGCATCCCTACCTCCCGAAGTTAAACCGAATATATAAAAACCTCTTAAAGATTATAAATATGTTTTTTCTTAGTCTTATGTCAATTGAAAACTTATGACAGCATCTTTGATAGAGCATAAAATTCCATTGAAACCCGAAGCAAAACTTGACAAACAAAAAACCAAGAATAATAACTCCATTTTTTATTCCCACTATAGAGAAGGAATTTAAGAATCTTCTTGATGCCCAAATAATTGTTCCCTTAAGATACTCGTACTAGGTATCTAATTTAGTTCATGTTAGGAAGAAGAATGGGGAAATCATACTTTGTGTTGACTTCAAAACCTAAATAAATCATGATAACTATCTTATTACCCAAGATGAACCAGCTTTCTCTTAAAATGTTTCGCAGTTCTAATAGAATTTCTATGCTTCGATGGTTTTTCTGCATAAACTGTGATAATGGTGAATCCAAAATACAAAGAGAGGACTCTTTTACCACTCCCTATGGCACATTCATGTATGATAGAATGCCCTTCGGGTTAGCCAAATTTCGTATAACATTTAAAAGAGATATGTACTTAGCTTTGTAAGACAAATAAGTTTTTTTTATATATTCGATGATCTCACTTTTTTCTAACTTAGATCAAACATTTAAAACACGTGATGAAATTTTTTGATAGGTGTAGAGAATTCGGGATATCTCTCAACCCTAAGAAGTCTTTGTTTGCTATCAAAGAAGGAAATTTTCAAGCCATCATTTCAAATGAAGGAGTGGCGTTTATCCTAAAAGAGTATTTCAAGAATCCAATCACTTTCTATCGCGATGAATAAGAAATAAATCCAAGCTTAAACAACTTGAGGAGATTCATTCCTAAATATGTTGAAATGTTAGGCGGCATAATTGATATGCTTAAAAAGAATCATGAAGTTAAATGGAATATTTCTTCGCTAGATATGCTTTTATCATATTAAAAAGGTCATCTCCCGAAGCACCAACTTTAGCTAGCCACAATTATTCGAGCCATTTAGTATATTTCTTCTTTGCCTCTCGAAACCACTTTAGATGTTATCTTTTTACATAAAATGAAGAGATGGCATGATCAACCTATATCATTTTTCAAAGAAAGTCATGCGAGATATAGAAACTCAAGTATGACACTATTGAAAAGCAATCCTACTCTTTAGTACAAGCCTTAAAATCTTTCAGAATGCATTTCCTTCACTCAACCATTATCGCTTATGTTCCTAACAAGGTCAGAAAATTGTTCTTACCCAACCAAACACTCGATGAGAAGAGGAATATGGATCACCCAAATTCTTGAGTTTGATCTCGCATCAAAACCAATAAGCTAGTAAAATGTCAAGTTTTAACCAAATTGTTAGTTGAATCCAATTGCAAGGTACTAGGAATAAATTATGTTTTTGAAGTCCTCGAGAAGAATACACAAGGACCTTCATCCAAATCTTAAGGGGAGAATACACAAGAACCTTCCTTGAATGTACAAGGAGAATCTACAAGAACCTTCCAAGGATTCAAGGAAGGAAAGAAATACACAAGAACCTTCTACCTTCAAACCAAAAAGTCCGTGTTCATACGATGAAAAGTTTTTACCATCATTGGTATTCAAACATTGTGTATTTTCTCATCAACTTTGAGTGTCCTAGTAAATTTTCAAGAAATAAATGCAAGACACTTAAGTTGAAATATGTGAAGTATTGTATCATAAATGCTAACTTATACTCAAAACATCCTCTCAAAATTATGTTACTTTTCTTAATAGAAAGCTAGACAAAAGGAATCATTGGGCAGCTTCTGTCATGGATATGTGGAGGACATTACAGTTCGGAGAGCCACAACATACAAAACACAAAGGGAAGGATTCTATTTATCTACTTTTTTCACAACTAGGGAGAAAAGGTTAGTTGCATTCCATGTGGCATGTTTAATGGGAGAAAACTTGCAACCCTTCCACTAGTCCTGGGCAGTTATTTTAGTGCCATTCTTACAATGGGGATTAGATTTTTATAGGAGAGATTCACCTGCACTCAAGTAATTACGTATGGATTTTAACTCGCCATGCATTTCACCAATCGTGGAGGCACCTACCGTAAATGCCGTATACAAGAGATTAAATTCAGCATTAAAGAAACCATTTTGTCCGTATTTAGATGTCCTCAAAAGATAAGAATTGATAATGCAATAAAATTTAGTAGTGTAAAATGATTGAGTTCGTTAGAAGTATCAAATTTTACTACATCATTCTACTCCTTACTATCCACAAGGAAATGGTCTGCACCTCCAAACAAGAGTGTGGTTAAGGTAAATTAAAAGACTTCCTAGAAGACCATAAGAAAATCTGCACAATCACCTTATCTATTCAATTTGGCTAACTACAGTTTATAAATCGTTTCCTGCAGTATTAAGACCTAATTCTAGTGCTTTAAGATACATCTAGCAACAACTTAACAACTAAGTTTGTCTTTCTCTAAACATATTTGTTTTACAAATAAAATGTTATAAAGGTGTCGATCCTACCTTAGATCCAAATGCTTATTTGGCACGTAGTGCTTCCATCGCATCAAAATCCTTCCTTCGCAACAAGAGACTGCCATCACTCCGCAATCACAAACAAGCAAATATTAAATAGCACTCGTATAACAATAATCATAAAACATACCTTATCATAGTGATCAAGGAATCTATGAAATAAACAATCAAATGACAGCTTTATTGAAATAATCGAACGACAATTTATTGAGAAAAAATTTAACTTGATTGTATTAATATTAAAATATACAAGAATCTTACACCCGCCTTGATGTTCGAAAGGCCTTCCCGGGTCCGAAGGAGTCTCTCTACTTTTGATAAGTTCCCGCACTCTTCCCCTCCGTGTGAGCAAGAGGTATGTGATCTTTCCTCTCAAAAACTCAAACAGAAAAGAAGTCTAAATCTAAATGTTTTTAACCTCAAATATTTCCTAAGCTGACATCTTCATAATCCTTCATTTGTTTTTTAACTTAACCCCCTCGAGGCTACTCAATGCCTCCCTTTATAGAAAGGATGAGTGGTGTCAGATTCCACCTTAAAGGGATAGAATCCTCCTTCAAAGGGATAGGCTCTTCACATCAAGGGATTAGTTCCTGCGGTGTGATACATGCACCTTACTAAAGCGTACTCATCCCCAAAATCTCATCTAGAACCTTCCAGACTCAGACCAAAAACTTGTCCACTTGATTTCGCTTTTTACTTTACGTGGTGTCCAGCATAACACCGGAAAATTGGTATTCTAACGCAGCTTCCTCTTCACATTACTCGTGTACTCCTAGCCAGAATGCAGTGTAAGTCTCATATTAATCCGTGTACTCAAAGTTTTTGAGCTTTTTAGGGTTTTTTTCTCCAAACTTTTAGGCTGAATGAGGAACAACAAGTTGTAAGACTTGTAAAGGAGGCATGTATGAGTGTTTAATGAGCTCATATATCAGCAAAATGTCAAGGTAACATTTTTTAGTGTAACATATTGCCCCCTATGTGCGAAGTCCAAAATATAGATGAAGACAGTCCGCCATATGAAGAGTGAAGTACTTTATCATTTCAAGGATCATCCGTGACACCCCAAATAACCCTGTAAAAACATTCAATGCAAAATATATATGTATACATATCATCGTTGAGGTAGGCATTCCATACTTAGATCAAAACTAACTAGAAACTAACTCTAAAATTGTTCCGATGAATGATTTTGAATACACGCGCATGCATGTGTAGACACAACATGGACGAAATGATTCTGCTTATAAATAGTCTACCGATAGAATGATAACAAAATTCCCAAGAAATTTCAGATGGTAGAAACTATATCCGTGGTCTTGATTTCCGCATCTCGAACTAGTACGATTCTATCCATGTGAATAAATGTGTTGAAGTCGAACATGTAGGGCAACCACTTGATTACCAACAATGATGTGAACTCGTTAACAAGTGTAGAAACCACCAAGAATATCATCGACTCTGTGCGCTCAAGATAAATCCATGAAATGAATGAAGGAGCTGAAGTCGAACATGTCATCAATCATTCGATTGAAGGTCAATGATGTAACCTCGATTGCCGAAGGCGAGAAACCTCGCCATTGAGGCATGCATATTTCAAGGTACCGACGATTTCCGGATCAACTTCCTAGATAATGAGACGTTGTCGAGAAAGTGATCCACAAAAGCCCATGCACACAAGTCCTCAGTAGATCAAGTTTTGGAAAATAGGCTGGCAAGGACCGACTCAAGGATGGTCAAATGGATGATGATACGAAAGAAATGGGAATGGTTTATTTGAACCGTCTCTTAACACATAACGACACTACAGATGGCTTGGTGACAATCGTAACGAAAGCTAATACCCGTAAACCGGTCAAAGACTTTCAATATGGTTTGATTAACTATTGGACAGTATTTCCCAACCCAGGAACAAAAGTGTCGTGTTCAAGAGTGGTTAACGCGTTTTCCGAATCAAAATATAACAAACAGTTCGTTTTTCTCGTTTCCCCCACCATTTCGGTGCACTCTTTATTGACAAGCTTGAGGAGGATAACATTTGCTTGTTTATATGCTCATCCTTCCTTATGAGTTCAATCAGCTTGGCATCCAGACCCTAAGAAGGAGTGGTCTGCCTGTTTTTAAAATTGAACAGTGTCCTTTACTATTAAGTTTAACGAGTCTAGTATAGGAGAAACTCCTGTTTTTCAATTTTAGGAGTCGGGCAAAACCATGAAAACTCCATGGGTGTACTTTTTCGTAAATTCACTTCGAGCCCGAAAAAGGATAAAATAATGCGGGAGAGAACTCTATTGACCGTAATTAGTCAACGTATACCTTTTTCGAAAAGTAGTCCTTTTGTATCTGTAGTGAGGTAAACTTAGTGCTCCTATATCATTATTCACGATTTTAACGAGTTCGAACATCCAAGTACTCGGCAATCTTTTCATGTTTAGAGAGTCTGGTGCCGGGCTTAAAAGAACCTTATGCATTTCGTTCGTAAGTTTTAAACGAGTTTGAAAAAGGGATAAAAATGTACCTATGGTTTTCAGCTTTTCTAAGTTTTAACGTAGTTCGAAAAAAGGATAAAAATGTACCCATGGTTTTCACTTTTTCGTAAGTTTTAACAAGTTTGAAAAAGGGATAAAATGTAATTATGGCCGACTTTTACTGACTCATGAAAGGTGAAAGATGGAAAGAATTCGGCATTTTCATGTGTTTTTGTCGAGAATGAAAGATAGCAAAATAACTTTGATTTTCATGAGTTTAATGAGTCTTGAAAATAAACTAAATTGACTCAAGATAGGTTTCATTTTTACTAAAGCTGAACAGAGAAAAACTATGCTTCGCAGTGGTTTCTATTTTTATACAAGCTTGAAACAAAGAGAAACTCGTGCTTGATGCTCCTGCTTAACCGCTAGAGCGCATGTTCCCCCAAACCTTCATTTCATTCAACTAAGTACACCGCCGGTAATTAATAGCCGGGATGGAATGAAGAACCATTACGAGATCATATGAAAGACCCGACCTAAAAATTCAACCTCCAAATATACACTTAACATTTACGGTCTATTCAAAGACTCCGACTCAATTAGGGAGACTGTTTCATTTTTTAGCCCCAGCTCGACAGAAAAGAACTATGCTCATGGCAACGTGTTTCATTTTTAACGCAGCCGATACGTAAAAAGGAACTATCCCTAACTATGATGTTTACTTTTTAACGAGGTTGACACAAGAAAAGGAACTACTCTAACTACATGTTTCATTTTTTAACGAGGTTGACACCGTAAAAGAAACTATCCTCATTCGCCACAATCTACCGGGCATCCTACCGATTCATTTTTTAATGAGGCCGACACAGAAAAGAACCGTCCCCATACCCAATTCATTTTTTGACCAGGCTTAACCGCACAGGGAACAATCCTCTCATCAACTGACTGGTCAATGAAAGGACACAGAAAAGAACCGTCCTCAAAGAACTCACCGATTCATTTTTAACGAGGTTAGGCTAGTGAACCATCTCAAACCATCGATTCATTTTAAATTCAGGTTGACACAAGAAAAGGAACTTTCATCATACTCATCGATTCATTTTTTAACGAGGTTGACACGTAAAAAGGAAATTTCCTCATACCTCACCATTCATTTTTAACGAGGTTGACACAAGAAAAGAACTTCTCCACCAGCCATCGACTATGGCTTCCAACTGAAGAAACACATGTTTAATGGACACACCTCTATCATGGCTTCCAAAAGAGGTCTTCACCAAGAAGAACAAATATGAATAAACACAGAAATAAGTGACCCAAAAGGGATAAGAACATCGCGTTCAAATAATCCATATTTTCCATGTCAATTACCGGATCTAAGTCATAGGAAGCTTTGAGAAAGAAGAGAGAGGCTCGTTCTATCCAGAATTAAAATATGAATAGTTGCCAATTAACTCGTGGTGGTAGATACCACTTTAGAATTAGCAGCATATTGGATTAGGATGTTCATAACCGGTAGTCGAATCAAGACTAGGCGAACAGCATTCAATAACAATATTGCTATCGTGAGGGAAAGACATCACGCGAAAGAGTGTCGATACGATGCTTATCGTACAAACATAGTCTCTAAGTAAATTATAAGATCAATACAAGAGGCTTTGTCAAAGTAATAGAAAAATTAGGAAGGATCCCTAAAGCACCACTATTGTCTTGTTAAAAAGCTGTATTTCCCATAGCACACAAGCTTAGGGAACCCAAAGTCACAAGTAGCCGAGGATAAAATACTAACAAAAGCACCTTCATCTACCCGTGTGAGGTATGTCCCTAACATCAAACTTCACAATGATTTGGAAAGGGATGGAGGAAGGAATATTCGAGGTTCGTTAGTCTATTCAACTCAAAGGAAAAGACCTCGCACTTTGGAGGGGCTCCGGAACAGAAATGCCCCCGCGTAGAAGAACTCAATAACAAGAAGAACCCAGCGTGTGTTCACTCTCTATAGGGAGAATGACTCATCAATGTGAAATCGAATCGACCACTTGATCAACTAATGGATCATCAACTCCAGTTATATGAGTTTCACTCTCCAATGGAAGAGTGGGATCGACCGTACTTGAAATTAGATCAATCACTCCGCGCGTCGACTCGTAGGTTGGGGAGAAAGCTGATGTACCCGCTGGAAATTCTTGCCGTGGAACAAGAATTTTTTCCACTCAGAGGCTTCATCCATGTGAGGGCAAATGTGAGTTTGATGACTCCCTTTGCATAACTTACAAGGAAACCTAACTTTACCCTTTTTCCCAAGAACCTCGACTTCATCGTCGATGATCAGAAAGCGATAGATTTTTCCGACCACACTCTGACCTTTTGAATACCAGGACAATTGATAAGGAAGTGGTCACCCTTACAAAGCCTCATATGGTATTTAAGCCATATGTTGTTGGGAGGGCCTCTCTGCTACAACTAACTTCACAGCCCATGGTTGGAAGGTTGACTTGTTTCTTATCTTACTTCTTCTTCTTATTATTCTTCCCTTTCTTCTTCGTCACCCGGTTACTAGCGTCAAGGCTTTTACCAAGCGAAGAGGAAGAAATGGAGGAAGAAATATTAGGCGAAGAAGGTAAAGGGTCAATGAAGGTTGGTGATGTTGAGATGGTGAACTTCCGTTGACAAGGTGAAGCATCCCAAGTTGAGGTGGAACAATTGGATTATTCAGCACAACGGTTGAAAATAACCATACCAGAACCTATTTGGGAATCCAAGTAATGAAAATGTAGCCATATAAGGAGGACCAAATATCGCAAAGCAAGGAAAAGTACTAGATTCTCGTTATGATTCTCGTTGGTAACTTAATTGGCTGCCATTATATTCAACTCTGAATTTTTTATTAACAATTTAAACTAAAAATTAACAATTCCCAATTCACACCTAACAATTAAAATTCACAATTCACACCTATGGTCTCTAAAAGTAAAAACAAACAAATTAACACGCGCTATCAAATCTAGGACAAACACACACAAACAAGAATCCTCCCATACTAAAAGCACTAGTCAGGGATGAACTAAATATCCAGGATAATTTAATAAAGAAAGGGCCGCGGGTCTTCCATTTACCCCGACAACCCGCTAATGAAACAAGACCGGTGACAAGTTTCTTCACAAAACCATTCCGAGTGGAAGAGAACCCCCAGAGTCCAAGTGAGTCTAGTCGACGTCCGCTCCGTGGCCAAAGGAGATCTTTCCTTCATCGTCACCTTAGAAATAATCCAAGCTTATGGACACTAAGGTTAACAACAATAAAAATAACCGGGGGGAAATACCACGATCCGATTCCACGCGCAAGGGCAGTAACAAAGCTCAATCCCTTGGAAGGCCCTCGACATGGTTAATTCTGTGCCTACCGTCATGACCCCGTGCCCTCGAAAATGGTTAATCCGAGGTCAGCCATTTGTACCTACAAGCAAAATCTTCTATCTTCCCCAATGAAATGGCATCGATTGTCTCAAAGGCTCGGACAATCTCATGATTGACTCTCTTTGGTGAGAAGCTTCCGCATTGTATCAATTACAATTCGGATTTATTTCCTACCGCAATATTTATCTACTTCTGTTTGTTTTTTGCGGTTTTGGAAAGTTAACTACAACCTATTCCAAAGCACTAATCCTCGAGTTATATCAGAAAGAGCCCTAAAAATGTAAAAAATTACTAGATGAATTTTAATTAAGCGCTATGTTATTTAGGCCGTTATTACTCAAAAAGGGTAAATGGACAAGGAAACCAATGGTTTTATGACCCGACTCAAAATCGAATGCAATCGAATATGATAATGTAATATTTTCAATTCGATGAATCCTAACTAAAGTAAGGAGAGAGTTTCCATCACTTCCAACAATGCAAAAAATTGATCACTAAGAGAAAATATAACAAATTTTCTAATGCACTAATTTCATCAAGAAAAACTAATGCAAATCAATTTCAAAAAAAAAAATTATATTTTGTTTTTAAAACAAGCATAAAAACATCTAAATTCAAATCAAAGAAAAAATGATCTAAATCTACGATTTATTTTTCAGAATGTAAACTACAGCTTTCAGAATTATGCACAATTCACATGAAAAGTACATGCAAATGTAATCTATGCACATTTTTCATTGGAGAGCTCGAAATGAGAATTCTAATTACATATAAATGTGATCCGTGCAAGAGAATTCTCAAACACAAGATGATTCTAATGTAATCTAATAACCAATCAAGTGGAAGTCAAGAAAATTGGGTGAGAGTTCCAAAGATCAAAAAACACTCAAAGGCGATTAACACTCATACACAATTTAGCGCCCCCCCCCCCGCGAATGAGGGGAAATTTTTTTGCAAAACAAAAGCAAAAGATGTAAAATTGTGAAATACCGAGACAAACCTCCAAGTAATGACCAAAGGAAATCAAATTAAGAATTTCTCAAAAAAGAGAGACTCAAACACCTAATTAATGAGATGACATGAAGAATTGCCGAAAGAAATTCGAAACAAGAGATTTTTGACAGAAAAATACGTATCCGGGTAGATGCTAAGAATCCTAAATTAAATCTAAACTAAACTAGAAAAAAAGAAATCTAGAGTTTTTCCAAAAATTTTAACAAAACGGTCCGCAGTGCTCCGAAGTAACAGTGCGGTACCGCACCTTTACTAAAGAAAACATGCGAAACTCGCCCGCATCGTCCAAAGTACAAAAGTGTGGTCCCAGAAAAAATTCAAGAAAAAACTTAAAAGATTTCAAAATTTTCAAACAGAGAAAAACTAAGCTACCTACAGTGCAGACATCCATCAATCAAAAAACCGTGAAAAAAATTTTCCTCAAATCAAAATAAAAGAGAACCAAAAGCAACAAGTTTTTCCCCGTTGAGTCGCCAATTTGTTGGCCGGATAAATCGTTCTTGCGTACAAGACCGATCTCCTAGTCGAAGACAATATAGGAACAAACGAACAACTAAGTTTGTCTTTCTAAATATATTTGTTTTACAACAAATGTTATAAAGGTGTCGCATCCTACTCAGATCCAAATGCTTATTTTGCTATCGTAGTGCTTCCGTCGCATCAAAATCCTTCCGTCTCGCAACAAGAGATTCTTCGCCACCCGCAACTCACAAAACAAGCAAATATTAACAGCACCCGTATAACAAATAATCATAAAACATACCTATCATGTTGATCAAGGAATCTATGAAATAAACGATCAAACGTCAAATTATTGAAATAAACAATCGTAACGACAATTTATTGAAAAAATGGGTAACTTGATTATATTAATCTTAAAAACATACGTAAGAACCTTACAACCTTAGCCTTCGATGTTCGAAAGGCCTTCCCGGGGTCCGAAGCAGAGTCTCCCCTACTTTCGATAAGTCTCTCGTACCTTCCTCCCTGTGAGCACAAAGAGGCGGATTCTTTCCTCTAAAAACCCGTAAAGAAGTCTAAACTCAATGTTGACTTAACCTCAAATATTCTTAAGCTTGACCTCTTCAATCCTCCATTTGTTTTCTTTTAATCTAACTCCCCGAGGCTACTCAATGCCTCCTTTATAGAGCAGATGAGGAGGTTAGATTCCACCTTTAAAGGGATAGAATCCTCCTCTAAAGGAGGCAGTTCACATCAAGGGATTAGTTCTTTAAGGTGTGTGGACATGCACCCATTAAAGCGTACTCATCCCCAAAAAATCTCATCTAGAACCTTCAAACACCGACTCAAAATCAACTTTTTCACTTGATTTCTCGCTTTTTTGGCTTTTACGGTGAAGTCCCATAGCATAACACTCGAAATTATGTCAGAACGTAGTCTCACATTACTCCGCGTACCCTAGCCAGGAACATGTAAGTCTCATATTAACCGGTGACAATTTCACAAGTTTTGGAGCTTTTTAGGTTTTTTTTCTCCCGCTGTGGCTTGGAATGAGGAACAAAAGGTCAGAAGACTTGCAAAGCAGGCATGTATGAGTGTTTAATGAGCCTGCTGGGTTGCAATGCGAATGTCAAGGTAACATTTTTTAGTGTAACACTAACAGAATATCTCCCAAGAGCTCAACAAGTAAATCTCCATTTCAGTTGGTCTATGGTAAAGAGGCCATCTTTCCTACCAATTTAGCTTTCCCTATTCTTAAATTTTTATAAGAGTTTAATGAAGAACCAGTTGATTTCTCTAGAAGGAGGAATAAAATGTTATTGATTTAAATGAAACAAAGATGAAATTCAATACAAGCTAAGGAAATATCGAATAAGATGAAAAGTATTTTTATAGGAAGGCAAGGGAAAGATACTTCGTAGAAAGGAGATCTAGTTTTGAGATGGGATGCTAGAGGGAGGAAAGAGGTAAACATGGGAAATTTGATAATCTCTCGGTTTGGATCTTTCAAAGATTGTTGAAGCAATGGTAACAATACCTCTATCTATAGAATTTGGAAGGGACAATTTTCTTCACGTTCCTTCAATGGAAGATTTCAAGCATTATATCCGTATCAAGATACATTAAGAAGATTCACAATCATCATCATGGTATTACTTCCAAGCTTGTTTGAATTTTTCAGGTTTGATTTGTTTTCACAGCAAAGACTCCATTAGCCCGAGGACAAGGCACTTGGATCTACTTCTTCTCTGCATCCTACGAAAGCAAGTAATCCCCAGTTGGAGTCAATGTTGTAGCATTGTTTGGTTTTGATAATTTATAACATTACAAAAAATAAAAAAATAAAATGTTAATTTAGGATACGAATAGAAAAAGAGAAAAATAAAAAAATGTTATGACTATGGTTATTTCATTATTCGTATCAATAAAATGTTAGAATTAGATTGCCCTAGAAAATGGAGGCAAATTAAAAATGTTAGGAAAGCAATAAAAAATGGATGCTTTAAATTTAAAAAAATAAATTTTCAAAGGTTGCATGTTTAAATGCGCCACAAAAATGTTAATTATTATTATTTTGTGATTAATCTTCTTAATTAAGCATTAATCTTTGTTTTATAATGGACATGAACATTATTGTAATATCGATGCATGATTTTATTAATGGTCACTAGAGGACAAAAGTCCTTTGTCGTTTGTAATATCGGTCATGAAACTTCTAATGACAGATCTCTTCCCTGCCCATATCAATGACAGGGAAGCTTTTCGCACCCCCCTCGTCCATTTCCCGTTAACGCAGGGGGTGGGGGGGGGGGAGTCATAAAAGCAATAGTAATGGATGGAGGGCCCTTCCTGTGTGTCACCCTCACATCACTTTGCATTCTCCCATGCAAAACCACAAAACATTCACTACCCCCCCCCCCAAAAAAAATCCACTTATCCTTCGTTCATGGTTTTGTTCCCGCCAACGGCTAAATTACTCTCGTGCTTTGACCATTGTCCAATATCCAACCATATGCTGCCACCTCATTTTCCCGTTGCCACTGTGTCCCTACAGTTATGCCCTATTGGTCTGCTGTGATTCCGCTCCCAAACCGTTGATGGGATGTTTCCTCACTACTCTCCTATGTCATTAACTACTACGGTGACTAATCAAATGGTTACCATATCCTTCTCAAATATAAATAAGCTCGAGTTTTCCATATTATTACTTTTACTTAATCAGTTTACTATTTTTTGCAGGTATACATTTTCCATTGTGTTCTGTCTTCGAGCAATTTCTATTGTTATCACAGAGGATATTCATTCTTCAATATGTCACTCCTGTCCTCTTTATTTTCCTTTTTCTATCAGCATGGATCCCAAAGGAAAAACTAGAAAACTTGCTGTTGGAAATAGGATGCAGAGTGTTGTCCTTGATGGCAACCCACTGAATGAAGATGAAGACATGTGACAAGCCAGACATGTGTTGTCCTCGATGGCAATACACCGATGAAGTTATGCTTCGACGATGGTCTTGGTAATCGGCGCTCGATGATATGATGCTAGTTACAAGATGATGCTAAGTGTTGTCATTGAATGACAACTCACTTGATGAAGTTGTGATCGATAGAATATGTTCTTGCGATGAAGTAAATTTGATGTATCAACAAAGGTGTACAGAAGGCGTTGAAGAAAAGAAGTCGCCATGCTAAATCTGTTGAAAAAGAGTATGTCTCTTGGTATACGCGGATTGGCCTAGGTGAAGTTACGTATACACAATTTTAAAATAACGTTTCAAGTCGCGTATGGGCAAAAGCGCTCAAAAGTGCAAACCCAAGGGTAACCACCATGGTATTAACCATTGTATTGGGTAATGATCCGCTCAATTGACCCGTCCAAGTAGTTTTGGGCTTATGGTATTGTTTTGGTCCATGGTATTGAAAAAGGGGCTCATGGTAGCCCACAAAGGGTAATCATATAAAAGGAGAAGAAATTCATTGTGCAAAAAGAGAGTGTGGGAAAAGATGTCTCGAGCTTGAAATGAATACTTCTCCGAAGTAGATCCGAATGAAAGGGTTACACTTGAAGATAAATCATTGGATGATGCACCAATGATGAAGAAAGGGATCTAGATCTGAATGTATCTACTAGATCTCGCTTATGGAAGGCTTAGATCTATGATGAGGCGAACATCTAGGCGAACATCCTGCTTGAAGTGAAAGGGTAAATCAACTGAATATCCAGATTCAAGAAGTATCCTCGCTCTATAACAATCAAGATCTATACGCTCACTAACGCGGAGTAGCGCGTATACACGCAATTTCCGCCGAAGAGAAAGCGCGCATGCGCAATAAAATATACACCGAGTTATACGCTCGGTTTGTATGATCGGGCGCGCGACACACGCGACACTGTGCTGAAGGGAAAGCGCGCAGTAACCAGGCTGCCGGGCAAGGGTGCTGGTGTGCGATTCCGGACCGTTCTGTGAGCCGTTTATCTCAACCGTGTTGATATGCATCCGTTGATGATGTATGTTCGTGCTTGAAACATGGAAAGGGTTCCGTCTCGAAATATGATGAATTGCGGTCTCGGTAAGTTGTGTTCTATCAAGTGCTGGATCCTGTATAGAAATTGATGAAACGTGGTCCAAGGGTGGTGTCAAGGTTGTAGCCTTCGGGCCGTGGGGTTGTAGCCTTCCGGTGAGTAACAAACGAGACTGGGGTAGTAGCTCCTTCCTGGTGGAGAGGTCGGTAAACGAGTCGGGGGTCGTAGCTCCCTTCCAGAGAGGCTGGCAAACCAGCCAGGGATGCTCGCGTGCCGGCTGTCCGCGCGCACATATACAAAGATGCCTTCTATAATAAAATACGGAAGGCCGAGCAATGGCCGTGTTTTCCGATTTGGGTTTCCACCTAAAACTGCACCATGTGATGCTTTGTGTGATGGTTTATTTCGTTTCATCGCACCGTTTACATCGCTTATTGAATATCCTAAGAATACATGATGAATGATTGCTAAGATTTAATGACAAGGAGCCCAACTTCCGTGTATACGCCATTTACAAAGGGGATCCGCGTATATACGCTCGTTCATCAAGCAAAGTAGCGTATGGGTTTTTTAAGGAATGGCAAGTAAAAGATTGATTATGTAACAACATTCACCCCCCCCCCCCCGCATTTTCCCAACAATTGCACGTACAGTCCTTGTGCGTGCTTGATCGCTTAAAGGAGATCCGTCGCAATGGAAGTCAAGAAGTAGCAATGTCTTAAAGCCACCTCTATTCAATGGAAGTAATCCATCTTTCCGGAAGGTACGTACAAAAGTTTATTTATCCGCAAAGTCTTATAGATGTATGGGCAATCGTGGAAGAAGGTTATCAATACTCCGTGAAGTATTCTCACCATGCAAAGTAAAGTAATAAGTATGAAACCAAATGCCACAAGGAATGTCTTATTGGGAAGCATGTTCCAACTGGACCGACAAGCACGCAAACGTACATTCAAAAGAAATATGGCCAAAATCATTCTAAGCCATGGCGTAGGTTGGCTAAAGGGTAAAAAGTGCAAAACTCCAAACTCTCTAGAACTAATATAAAATTTGAAGATGCATAGTGATGAAAGTGTTGCCAGCTTTTCTTCGTCTAGATGATATTAAATCAGATGAGAAATTTGGGTGAATCCATGGCCGATACCACTGTGGAAAAGGTCTTGAGATCTTTGACTTCAAAATTTGACTCTAAAGCTTGTCAAGAAAGGCAAGATCCGCAAACTCTCTTTCTCGTTGTTCAATTAGCACTCTCATCGTTGAAATGAGACAAGGAGTGTCCTTTCAAATAAGAGAAGTCAGCGTTTTCAAGTACTCTACAAAAGGAAAGGAAAAGGGAGTGTTATCAAAGAATCCGAAATATGTATCCGATGAAGAAGAAGCAAATTTCGAGAAAGCTCCAACTGCACAGAAGATTCAAAGGTAAGCTTCCTTCAAATGTTTTGAGTGGTGGCAAAGTTGGTCATTATGCTGCAAAATGTCCTTATAAAAAGAAAAGAAGAAGAAGAAGGAATAAGAAAACTACCTGAAAGGCTCAGAAAAGTTAACATGTAAAGATAGTGATGAGTCATCTAATAGTGAGGAAGAACGTGAAGAAGATCTTAGACTTCTCATGGCCTTTGAACAAAAGGAAGAAAAGGATACTTTTATGGATGCTCTAGAGGAGAATGATTTTCGAAGAAAATAATCCAAATCCTAAACTACGCTTAGAAGAAGAAAAGATAACCGCAGAGACCATTGAAAAGGAAATGAAGAAGCAAAGAAACATATTGAAAACTAGAATGTGAAGTAAGTCAAAGAAAAGAAGTTGAGAAAGCAAAAACCTTGAATCTTAGATTTGCTAAAGGATCTCAACCTTAGATGAGATCATCAAGGCACAACGTTCTCCTCTTATAAAGACAAAAAGGAAGTTCCTGATATACCCCAGAATCTTCTGAATCCCGCACCCAACTATCTAAAAGCAATGACATGGTTTACATCATTCACCAACACCAAGAAGAGAATAAAGGATTTCTCACAGAAAGTAAGACTATATCAACCAAGGAACACTAATGGTGATAGCTTTCAAAGACACTACAACCAACAAAAATCTAAACAGAAGATTCCATGATCGCAAATTTCCTACTTCAATGGGCAATGTTTCACGTGTCACAATTTTGGTCATAAAGCTATTCAATGTGTTGCATATAAACCATCATGACAAGAGAGTAGCAAGAAAGAAAAAGGTTGACATCAACCAAAGAAGAATACCTATAACAATTTTTCTCCTTCAAAGAAGTTGAATGTACTTATTGCAATAATCAACATACATCCATCAAAAGAACAAGAGCCACCCAAAGAACATATTCCCTCAAGCTCTAAAGTGGAAGAAGAAAGAACCGCTATTGAAAATTGGGGATATATTATTTTATAGTATAGAAGAAAATCAATGGTAACATAGGTGCCTACACACATGACAGTGACAAAAGCAAACTCATACTTATAATGCTCTAGAAAAGGAAAAGAAAGTTACTTCTGGAAATGATACCTCACGGTGATTAAAGGAAAAGGGCCGTGATTTAAAGAAAAGTGAAGGCTAAAGATGTCATGTATGTGGATGGATTACAGCACAACTCCGTTAAGTGTTAGTCAAATGTGTGATCAAGTGAGCAAGTATGGTCTTCTGGCCCAAAGAATGTGTGTCTGTGATCTTGGACACAGTAAAATCAATATAAAAGGAAAAAGAAATCCAAGCAACTCGTATATTCTAAATGGCATAGATCAATGTTATTGAGCAAGTCCTCGAAATTGGTCAGAGACAGAAGGTCAGACCGAGTTTCTCTCAAATCAACAAAGCTAGCGTACTGCCGGTTTCGTGATCTTCCCAAGGTCAATCTTCCTAAAGTACCATATGCAAATCTTTGTCAATTTGGTAAGCAAACCGCAGCACGATTTAATGCCAAAGAATAGACTTACCGCCGAAGTAAGCCTTGAACTCATTCATACCGATATATGTAGACCAAAGAGAAAAGTCATTACGTGGGAAGAATACTATATCTTATTTATTTACGTACCCTACTCTAGAATGTGTTGATCGGTCTATTAAATACAAAGATCAAGCACTGAAAATTTCAGAACTTCAAAGTTTATGAAATGAATCGACCAAAAAAAATCAAGTGTCTTAGATCTGATCGAGGAGAATATTCATCAAATGAATTCTTTGGAATTTTGTGAACAACATGGCATTAAACGACAGCTTCTCGTAGTGTACTCACTGTGCAATGGTGTAGTAGCAGAAGAATGAATAGAACAATTGTTCAAATGGCTAGAGCTATGCTTTCTCGATTCTAATGTTCCCCGATATACCTGAGTGAAGCAAAGACATACAAAGATTAACATTCTCAATGCTTCTGTTGCCTGCACACAGGACAAAAACTCCATATGAACTCCGGTATGGTACCTTCCACTGAAGCATTTGCTGCTTGCTAGTCGTTTTATCAAAAATAATGATGAAAAACTTGGCAAGTTTGAACCTAGATCAGATGAAGGGAGGCTTCTTGGTTACTCTTCGTCACAAAGCTTTCACATGTTACAATAAAAGTGTTCAAAGGTTGTTGAATGTATTGATGTTGTTATCAAGGAGTCTCCCCGCAGCCTCCCAAAGAAGAAAAACAAACCGAAACAAGATGATGGCGACATATGGCCTTCTACATCGTATAGCAATGATACAGACAAGGATCCAATGAAGAACCCGAAGATGACCTATCTCGAAAAGCCCATCCGTATATGTTCAGTAAACAACCTCAAACTGCAAATTTTTGGTGACAAGAATCCGTGTAAGTAAATTGCCATAGGAACTCTTATGGATCTTCTAATCATTTGGCACTTCTATCCACAATTGAACCACACAATGTCAATGAAGCTAGCAAATATGAATGTTGGAGGCAAGCCATGGATGAAGTAACTTGTTCAAATTGAGAAGAATGACACTTGGGATTTGGTTCCAAGGTACCCGCTGATAAAAATGCCATTGGAACTAAATGATTTTCAAGAACACAAGTTAATGAGAACAAGATGTTGGAAACAAAGCTGTAACGTTCAGAAAGGGTATACTCACAAGAAGGCATAGACTTTGGAAGGAAAACTTTTGCTCCCGTAGCTAGACTTGAAGCCATACCATCGTTCGCTTTTTCGGTTATCAACAAATCAAAGTTTATCAAATGGATGTCAAATCGCTTCTTAATGGTGATTCTGAAGAAGAAGTATATATAGAACAACCGATGATTCATTTTGGGAAATGATGCAAATCTTGTTTGTAATTTAAAAAAGGCTCTAAGTCCCAAACAAGCTCCAAGGGCTCGGGTATCATCGTTCGACAAATATCTCTGACTGTCACACTTTTCAAAGGGGTTCCCACGGGATAGCAACTTATACACAAAAGTTGAAAATGATAAACTATTGATTGTTGTTGTATATGTCGATGATATCATTTTTGGGAGTAACGAAGAATCTATGAGTCGAAATTTGCTTCTGGCCAAGGCAAAGAATTTGAAATGTCTTCGCTTGGGGAACTAACTTTCTTTCTTGGCTTGCAAGTGCATCAATCTACAAATGGCATATTCCTATCACAAGAAAACACTAAGCAAATTCTGAAGAAGTATGGCATGGAAGAATGCAAAACTGCAAGCACTCCAATGATAACCGCATGCAATCAGCTCTCATGATGATTCTCCCACGGAATCAAACCAGACAAAGGTATCAATGATAGGAAGTCTACTTTATCTCACCTCCAGACTAGACCATTATGCATGCGTTGGGATTGTCATCATTCCAAGCCAACCCAAAAGAGTCTCACCTCTGTGGCCGTGAAAAGAATTTTCAAATATCTACAAGGAACTCAAGACTGGGTCTATGGTATCCGAAGAATGCCGATCTTACTCTTCATGCTTTACACTCGATGCAAACATTGGGTTTTAAAGTGTTTATGATCGGAAAAGCACTAGTGGTGGTGCGTTTACATGGGGCCCCGTTAGTATCTTGGTTCAAAGAAGAAGCAAAATTTATTGCCTTATCAACAAATTACAGAGAGTATGTAGTCACGTATCTTTGTTGCACTCTCAACTCCTATGGATGATGCAAACTCTGCAGATTTTCAAATCAAATGTACAACCCTATCTCCATTATGTGTGATAATACAAGTGCCATTAGTATTTCAAAGAACTCGTTACATTCGAAAACCAAGCACATTCCCATCAAATATCATTTCCTACGTGAACAAGTGCTTGAGAAAAAAGTGAAGTTGGAGTATGTTACTCTCCAAAGAACAAGTCATTGAGACATTCTTACCAAACCTCCGCTCAGTAGTTACTCCGGGTATCTGGGTGATGGCCGGGAGTGGTCTCTGCCACCAAAAGAACAAATCCGTTGAAATTTAGAAGATGTCTCTGGGATACGCCGGTTTCTTTGAAACACAAGCCGCGTACATGTACGCAAGTTCATGCAAATAAAACCGCGTATGTTTGGTTGCCGACAATTTTTTTGGTTGGTTCGTTGCAAGATTCTTGCCACGTACCGCAAGGTTGTTTGGTATCTCCGATACCGTTGCATTCCTGTTCCGCCCCCAGCACTCGTTTAATGTTTGATGAAGATGCCTGATGTTTACAGGAAGTTTTCAGATGCACAAACTAAGGGGGAGCCTTAGTCTTTGGAAAGATTGCTTGGTTGCATGTAGACCAGGGGGAGCATTAGCTTTGCCGAGTGTAATGCAAAGGTTGGTATTATGAGATGTTTCTTGAAATATGTTCTCTTTCGAGGACCTTTTGCATTACAGAAAAAAAAAAAAAGTCATATTTGTATTGTATGAAAAGGTCTCGGAGACTCATGTTGTAAAATTGTAATATCTACTATGTATGACTTGTCAATTTTGTAAATCCACTTGGTTGGGTAGTTGAGCCATATGTAAATCCACTTGGATGGATAATTGATGTAAGTATGAGTCTTTGGTGATGTAGTTCATAGAGTCATGCATTTTCGATAAATATGTTTGAAGATTCAAAGATGAACTCGTGGGGAGTTTTGGGCCATCAGCACATTTCAGATCTCCAAGCAGTAATGTTTCTTCCACATGAGGAGAAAAGGAGAGAGTGTTGGTTTGATCCGCCTGCCCTTGATGTCAAAGGGGAGAGTGACATGGTGTTTTAATGAAGAGAAGTGTTTTAATGAAGAGAAGATAATGATGTCAAATATTTGGGAGAGTGACATATTTGGGAGAGTGATATGGTACCTAAACCATCCGTTGTAGTAACCAAACACCATCATAGTTGCCATCAAGTCCAAAGGGGAGATTGTTGGAAATAGGGATGCAGTAGTGTCATTCTTGATGGCAAACTCACCGAATGAAGATGAAGACATGTGACAATGACAGTTGTCCTCGATGGCAATACACCTCGATGAAGTTATGCTTGACTTGATGGTCTTGTAATCGATGTAAATCGATGTGATATGATGCTAGTTAGCAAGATGATGCTAAGTGCTGTCACTAACGACAACTCACTCGATGAAGTTGCATTGATAGAATATACCATGAAGTAAATTTGATGTATCAAATAAAGCAGGTACACGGTATGCGTTGAAGAAAAGAAGTCAAAGAAGTGCTAAATCTATGTTGAAAAGGAGTATGTCTTTGGCATACGCGGATTGGCCTAGGTGTCACAGATAATATCGCAAAATAAAGTTTCAAGTCACAAAGGGCAAAAGCGTCAAAAGCAAACCCAAGGGTAACCACACTATGGTATTAATCCATTAGAAGTGTAATGATCCGCCTAATTGACCCCGTCCAAGTAGTTTTGGGCTTATGGTATTGCTTTGGTCCATGGTATTGAAAAAGGGGCTCATGGTATCGATAAAGGGTAATCATATAAAAGGAGAAGAAATTCATTGTGCAAAAAGAGAGTGTGGGTGCAAGATGTCCGAGCTTGAATGAATACTTTCCTGCGAGATCCGAATGAAAGGGTTACACTTGAAGACAACCTGATTGATGATGCACCAATGATGAAGAAAGGGATCTAGATCTGAAATGTCTACTAGATCCGCTTTATGGAAGGCTTAGATCTATGATGAGGCGAACATCTAGCGAACATCCGTTTGAAGTGAAAGGCAACCGAACCGAATATCTGATCCGAAGAAGTATCCGTCTAACAATTAGTATCCACACGCCATTTCGAACGCGGAAAGCGCGATACAATGCCACCAGCGAAGAGAAAGCGCGTATGCGCAATAAAAACACAATAATCGAGTTACACGCCCGTTCTCAGGGCGGACTAAGTGCGCGTATACACGCGACATCGCGGAAGGGAGCGCGCATGCAAACTAGGCTCGCCGCGCGGGCGGAACATCCGATCCGTTCGCTTTGCTTCATCTGATCTGTGTTGATATGTATCCGTTGATGATGTATGTTCGTGCTGTACAGGCAGTGCGAACCTGGCCCGGAAATATGATGAATTGCGGTCCTGAAAGCGGTGTTCTGCTGAAGCGGCTGGATCCGCGGGGAAATCGGCGGAACGTGGTCCGCGTGTGGCCGAAGGTTGTGCCTTACCGAGGGTTGTAGCCTCCCTTCCGTGAGGTCGGGTAAACGACCGTGCAGCTCCTCTCAGAGGAGGCCGGTAAACGAGTCGTGGTCGAGCCCTCAGGCTGTAAACGAGCGCAGTGGATGCCGCGTGTCAGTCAAGTCCGCGCTCAAAGACATATAAGATGTTTTCTCTATACGAAAATATTGAAGGCCGAGCAACTTAGTCGTGGTTTTCCCGATTTGGGTTTCCACCTAAAACTCGGTGTTCATGTGTGAGCGCTTGTGTGATGGTTTATTCGGTTTCATCGCACCCGTTTACATCGCTTATTGAATATCCGAAGAATACATGATGGAATGATTTAAGTGAAGATTTAATGACATATCTAAATCTATGTGTATACGCTAGTTTGCTAAAAGGATCCGCGTATATACTGCTTATCGAAGTAAAGTAGCGTATGGGTTTTTTGCTGAACAAAGTGTGATTTGATTATGCAAGAACACACGATTCACCCCCCCCTCCTCTCGCATTTTTTCCCAACACTTGCTTCAAAAGAAAATGTTTCTAATCGCCACCTCTACGATTCAACCATATTCCTCTCTGCATTCATATTTTAAGATTGTTTAATAATAGTGCGAGTTCGACTCATGAACTCGCACTCGTGGTTGAAGCATAATTATTTGGATAAGCAAGACTAAATTAAGCTATGGGAACTTTCCGTCCCTTTTCTCGTTTTCCCAAAACCCATGATTTTCTAGGACCCGTTATCCGGTGCCAAACCAGATATGATCCCGTTAAAAGAGAATAGGTGGCTCGAATGCAGTGACATTCGATTTCAATCGCTCAAACCATCAACAACATTTAATTCCCAATCAAAATTCCTGAGCCTATTTTACGAAGAAGCCCTTATGGAACCGGTAATTATGTCGACATTTCCCAAAGAGCTTATATTTTTGAGACATTCCTACGAAGATGCTTAATCAAGCCTAAGAGAAATTCACCTTATCCATATTCTATCTTCCCCCGAAGCCGTTAGACACATAATCTCCATCAGTTTTGTCTCTTAGTTTATCCATGATAAAATAACAGATGAATCCATCCTTGGATTCTTTTCTATATTTTCTACGTATCAACAAATTTGTTTTCTAGGAAAATTTTAAGGATGGAAAAATTATTTTGGAAGTTTTCAAAATTGGCGATTCACTAGGTGCCTAATATGAAAAATATAAATGTTTATTGATGTATTTTAAAATTCTTAAAATTTATAATGATATTATATATATTTTCTATATAATGTTGGCTATTTTTAAGGTAAAATAATTTTATATTGTTAAATTTAAATAATCACTTTTATAAAAATGAAATCGTTAAATATTATTTTTGAAAAAAAAACCATGGAAAATTAGCCCACATGCGAATATTAGCCCCTTAAAATTTTCCAGCTTGTTTTCATGTATAATTACAAATGCTTAATTTTGGCTGATAATATACATGAGCAGTTTTTATGAATTTGACTACACAAGTGATGTTGAAGTACACCTTACTGCTTTACATGTTTCTATTTCAGTAGGGAGATTCACCGCTAATTACACTCGCAAAAGATGAACAGTGAAATCAATCAATCACTTCACCCATTGGACATAGATGGCCGCAGTTGTTTCACTTAAATATACCTTCTTAGACTTCATGGAAACATTCATCAAACTAGTAGTACATCTTCTCACAGCCTTATCGCAGCTCAATTGGTGAAGATACAAAAAGGATTTTTCTAATAAGTGATCATGTTAAGACCGGTCACTAGAATTTATACTAGAATTATACCAAACAAGGATATATGGTTGTGAATTGCACCATATAAGATGCCAAAGTACGTTCTAATGAGAATTTTCTTCAGAATATATTATGAAAATGATCAACATGGATGACCTTCATTTTTTTTCAGAAAGAGAAAGTCACAATTTAAGATTAAGTCTAAAATTGGCTCATTCATTTGCAACACTAGATCATCCGGCATTTATGCGTATGCACTTTTAAAGAACATGAATTTTCAGCCTAGCATCACCTAGTTATATGAACCCTTGGCATCATTTCAAGTCTAAGGCTGAATTAAAAAAAACTCTACAATCATAATCCAAGGCCATAGATAGAGAAATTTATGAATCAAGAGTAGTGGGCAAGAGAATATACTTCAAGAACCATAAGAACATCATGTCAACTTACCTCAGAAATCAATGCTTGCTCAAAGTACTGTTAAAGCGTAAGGGAAGAAACTTCATCCACTAAGTGGAGTTTATCAAGGAATTATAGACTTTACGTAAGAAGAAAGACCTTACTTTATTAGTCTCCACAGAGGAAAATAAAAAGCAGCCATAATTCATTGATCTTGGAGATCCGCAGGTGTCCACATCGCAGGAGGAAGTGTTCCTAATACTCCCAAGCATCATCTTCATCTTCTCAAGAGCATCTTAGAAATTAGTTCGTACTTACCAGAACTAGCTCACCCGATGATCAAAATATATTTTCAAATTTTAGCAAGGAAGAAGAATGAGACACCTGGGTTAAATGTTTATTACCAATTATCGAAGGCACTCTACTTCACTTAATATACAATTCTTTTCTTTGAGGAGTGGAGAAAGGAAGAATGAAAATGCTTTTACAAGCGGAGGCACTTTTCTAAAGTATCCATCAAACTACAAGAAGACCATATTTTCTTTATTTGATACTAATCAAATTCATCCAATAGATAAAATTGATATGCACAGACAATGTGAGATGTTGTCTTCCACCATGACTACTGCTGCTGCCCACGTCTCTCGTCTATTAGAACTGCTTATCCAATGCACAACGAAACCCAAGATTGATAAATTGTCTCTTCTTAGCTAACTAAGCAACAAACTAAAGTATTTAGAAGACCTTGTAGTTAAAATTGCATATGATCCAAAGGATCAGAAAAGTTGTAGAAGAAATACTTGGAAAAGAAAATGCATACATCGCAAAGACTCGTGAAAACAATTAAAGCCGCCTTCTACAAAAGACCCACAAGTATCAAAAGGAGATTGAAGAAAGAGAGAATAGAGAATAAATTCTCAAGTTACTCATTGAGAAAATATCCAAATTAAGAAGATGGAGGAGTAGATCAAGGATTCGTTTAATGAGAGAATCACTCCAGCCATGATTCAAATACAACAGCTTCCTATAGGCATGCAGGTGTACAAACCTATTTCATCATCAACATCCATTGATTCTACATCAACAATGTGATCCAACAAGGACAGCTAAGGAAATGGCCACAAAAAACAGGAGAATAAGAAGTTGCTAGAAAAAAGTTTAAAAACTTAGAAACACGGAAGATTAAAAATAACTCTTTATATGGAGGAAAAGCAAAAGTCTCATGGGCTGGGACTTAACATTATGAAGTTCGAAAGTGAATTTTTAATTTGTATGTACACCTTGGCCCAAGTCAAGGAAAGTATTTGGATGATCGACTAATCAATGACAAGGTATGGTCATCCATAGCATCATTTTTGAACAAGCAAGAGCGATTACCACGCAGAAGTCATAGAAAAGGATAAAGCGGTACTCAAAACTAAACTACATTTAAGCCTTCCATATGATAAAGGTGCTTAATTCAAAATCAGAGTAGAATTAGAAGGGACAAATATTGTGCAAACAAACAACCACCATCTTGGAGATCAAAAAGGTTCTATAGAAGAAGAATTTCCTTAATCAGCTTGGAGACAAAATGCTGTCAAACCTTCGACATCGTTGTCCGCAGGTTTCATTCAAAGTTTAATGTGTTTAACCAGGAAGGGACTACCCGGATTAGTAGCTCCAAATGTCAAGTCACTGTTAATCCGGAGGAATATCATAAAAGTTGTATACCATTGCAACATAAGGCCAAGTTTGTAGGGATGATATAATATTTAAAGCGTTTATTGAATCTTTTGGAGTTTGATTTGATTATAAAACATGAATTCAAACATTCCGTTTCTCGCCAGTTAACTTTCTAAAGGTATACAAAGAGGTGGATGAAGTATTTAAAAAGGTGGTAACTGAGATTCCAAGAAGAAAGATGTGATAAACTATGTGAAACAATCGAGTAATTTCGACTCCGACAAATGACAACACAACAACATTTTTTGGGCCAAATCATCGCTGTTTCCTCTAAAACAAGACATCACTCAACAGCTTTTGTTTTCCTATTATTTGATACTTTTATTGTAATCGTTTTGTGATATTTTCGAAGTCATAGAACTAGTATAAATAACCTCAATTTGAGTTAAGGGTTTCACCTTTAGATGAGCATTTTGTAAGCACAAGCAAGAAGTTTGATCGTCTGATATAATAAAGATTTAGATTGTCTAACTTTTTTTTCTTGTAAGTTTGCTATATTTCATTACATATTTTTTTTTTTTTGCATATGTTTATCAGCAGCTTATGAAGATAACTAGTAAGAAAAAGTTGTGTTTCAAATATCTTAAATCCTCGAGGGTATTATCTATATTAGAGAATGAATTATTGATCGCCTATTTATATATCAGAATCTTCAAAATATTAAATATGTTTTGTTAAGTTGTTAAACATTTTTTTATTGTAAATTTTTCACATATCATGATTATTAAACATTCAATTTGAATACTTAATCAATCATACTTTCTTACATTTTATGTTTTCACACCTCGCAATCTCAAATCACCGTTTGAAATAAAGAAACAACCTCTTTCCTTATTAATTAATATTATCTAAAGTTTAAACACAACCGTATGAAAATTTTCTTTATAATATCAACAATCCTAAAACCCCAACTTAAAACAAAAAAATATTATAGATGCTTCCGGGAATAATTAATTGACCCTAATTATCTTAAGAACAAAACCCATGTTTCCCTGCACGTATATTTAATCTTATAACTTGGTACTTAAAAAATATACTATTCTTAACTATTTAAAAAAAAGTATAACATGATTTGAAACCCTAGAAAACAATAAACCTTATCACCTTGGTCCAAAAAACAATTCCATAACAATTTATATAAACCCTATGGTGTGATTAATTCAATATCCACTTCACTAAGCTATGCTATAATTTTCCATAACCATACATATCTTTAAATTTACAATTATGAATGGAAGTTTACTTATGAAATCGTCACATCGACTATAAAAATGATATTTTCAGTATTTATTATAACTTTACATACAAATTGATGCTTCACATATAAAATGATACTTATATGCTTTATTTTTCTATTTTATTTTATATATATAATGATAATTTATTATATAAATGAGATGTCCCAAATATCAAATCGGATACCAATTATATAAATGAGTACGTTGACTCTCCTAACAATTTTCCATTACTGTGCTTGAGCATTTATTACTTGGGAAGCTAGCTTTCAGTTCCTTAGCTTGTGAAAGGAAACAGCTAATATATGCTTTCATCCATTCATTAGAAAAGATCAAGGAAGGCCAAGAACTTAGTCTACATTCATAACACACTTCGTCTCATAGCTGCGTAAAGATCGAGGGTACAAGGAGGGCTCTTTTCAAGGGATGGGACCAATACATAGATGTTGCTAAAGGTGTGTGATGAGGAGATATATCTGGGATGGTATTATCGAGCTACCTCTAGTTACTTATGGATATGCAAGAGGATACCGATGAGATCGATCCCTCCCTAGAGAATATGTCCAATCGAAGAGCTTAGTGATGTTGATCACATGGATACCGATGACACGCTCTATGTCTAATCTGCCCATTGCTCCGCGCTCACTTTTCTTTTTTGAAAATTTATGGGCCTATGTTTGAAAATTCCTTCGTGCAACTTTCTTAATGTAGTATGACAATGAACATATACTAATGATTCTATTATCATGATTCACATCAATATGCAAATTTCAATTTCCACTTGATATCAATTATCAAATTTGAAATTTCAAAATAAATATTCATGTCTAAACTTTTAAATTATTTATTTTTATTGTTGTAAATTCTAGAATTTAAATATTAATATATATTATGATAAATAATACATACATATATATATATAAATCCATACCGTTTAAAAATGACAATCATCTGTGAACCCATTGGGGACATTGTTTGGTTTTGATAAGTTGTAACGTTAGAAAAAATAAAAAAAAACTAAAATGTTAAGTTAGGATATGAATAAAAGAGAAATATCAAAAATTTAGGACTATGGTTATTTGATTATTCATGACTACAAAATGTTAGAATTAGATTGCCCTAAAAAATGAAGAAATAAAAAGTTAGAAAGCAATAAAAAAGGATGCTTTTTACCTTAAAAAAAAATAAATTTTCAAAAGGCCTATTTAATCACACAATGCATTAATTATTATTATTTATAGTTAATAGGTTAATTAAGCATTAATCCTTGTTTTTATAACGACATGAACATTATTGTAATATCAACGATTATTTTATTAATGGCTCAGAGGACAAAAGTATTTTTTCGTTTGTAATATCACCATGCAACTTCCGACTTATATCTTCCTCGTACGTATCAACTACGGGAAGCTTTTCGCACCCCCCCCGTCCATTTCGCATTAACGCGAGGAGGGGGGTTCAAAAAGTAAAGAACGTGCGTCTCTATGTGTCGCTCTCTACATCACTTTCAGACCCCCCGTGCAAAACCACAAAGCCATTCACTACCTACCCCCCCCACCCAAATTCACTTATCCTTCGTTCATGGTGTTGTTCCCGCCGACCCGCTAAACGAGACTCTCGCGCTCGGGGACCGATTCCCACCGTCCAACCACATATTTTGCCACCCGATCTTCTACTGCCACCATGTCCCTACCGTTATGCCCTATTGGTTCATGGCATTACACTCCACTATTTTCGATCACTTGTTTCCTCACTATGCTCCCACAGTGTTACAATCTCTATACAACACTAATCAAACAACACACATATCCTTCTCAGTATAACAACCAAGTTTTCTGCATTATCACTTTTTGTTAATTCCAAGCATCGTTTGTTGGCAGTATACTTTCCATTATGTTCTATTTTTGAGCAGACAGTTATTTCTATCACAGATATTCATTCTTCCCTTTATCACTTTTTTTCTCCTCTTTTCTTTCTTTTTCTATCATCATGGCTCCCAAAGGAGACTAAAAATCCACAAGAAGGAAAACTTTCCATTAATTGTAATTTCGACCATATTCCACTTGAAAAATCATATTTTAAGATTGTTGATACGCAGTGTGAGTTCAAATTTGATGAACTTCACCCCGTGGTCAGAGGAATTATCTAGATAAGACAGATGAAATTAAGCTATGGGAATCCCTTCTACCCTTCTTCTATTTTCCCAAACCTATGATTTTCCAAACCCGGTTATCCGGTGCCAAACCAGATATGATCATGTTAAAAGAGCAAAGAAGGCTCAAATGGTGACATTATGATTTCCATTACTTTTTGAAACCATCAACAACATGCTTCTAATTCCCAAATAAAATTTTCGAGCCTATTTTCTCAAGGTGCACCTTGAACTGTACCATAAGTTGATCTTTTCCTCAAAGAGCTCAAATTTTGAGACATTCCTACCAAATCATGCCCAATTCTCCTGAAGCAAACCACTTTATCCATCTTCTATGTTCCATGAAGCGTAGACACATCATCTCCATCGTCCTCGTCTTCTAGGGTTATCCGCATGATAAAATAGTTGATGAATCCATCCTTGGATTCCTTTCTATATTTTCGAAGGATTAGTGATGTTATCACTATAATTTTTTATTTATTTTTATTTTTTTTTTTTTTTTTTTTTTTTTAATAACTCGAAAGTTTACCTTGTTTCTAGTTATGGTGTTAAATGGGTCTTGAGTCACTTGTCTTTAAAGGGGTAAGGATAGGTTTGAAATCTCCAGTTATTGCTTACTTTCCAAACAAAGTTTAAAGTCTCATTTCGTGTTTAAAGGTCCCATCATCCATTTAGAAGTCATGTTTTAACCTTTGAAAAAAAAATATTTGCACAAGTTACAAAACCGCACTTCCGTAGCACAAAATGCGCTGAAAACCATGACCACGGAAGGCCATATATTTTCGTAGCGAGAACTCGAAATGTGACGTGCTAAGCGCACTATGAGTTTTTTCTGACGTAGGAAGTCATATCAAATCATCAAATCCGGCCGTAATCCATTAAGTTGTCATCATTAAAGTCGCTAGGGCCGTCTAAACGTGTAGCCATCTAAACCTATTATTGAAATTCCTATGTCTCATTTATGAAAAAGCAAGTTTGAATTTGAAAAGGATAGTTACTCATTCCATTTTTCATAAAACACTTCAACATATCTTTTTCAAATGTGAATCTTATGGCTATCCTACACCAAATTTTTTCCCCATCCATTATCAAGCGAGGCCGATCGTATTATCAAGCGAGGCCGATCGTTTTGAATTTAGGGCGAGGCTGATAATCAAATTTTGATAAGTAGCTTTTACGAAATTTCTATGCAAATAATGATAGAAGAAAAGAAAAATCACAGTCACAGCATTGCTAAGGTTCAAACCTAAAAGCACAGAGCCCTAGCTAAAGACAAAATAGTGTTAAGCTTTCTGGCATAAGTTTTGAATTCCTTGTGAAAATTTGCAGGAGGACACAATCATGTAACAAAGGAATTTGCCTTGGCATTTCAAAGTGGTTCAAACACAAAAGATTGGAATATTAAATTATTACTACTCCCGAGATCATAGCCTTTGCAATCGAGAGATTCCAGAGGGCAAGAAACATGTTTAAGGGTCTCGGCATTTGACATGGAGGCATGCAAGCAAAGCCGAAAGCCATAATTCACGTAGAGATGGATTTAAACAATGCAATTCCTAGAGATGCATCAAAGATAGCTATGCAAATCTAATCTTCTATATCCAAGAGTATTTTTTACATGCAAGATATAATTATAAATTTTAATCAATATTTTAAACTTTTAATACACTTTACAAGCATTTATATCTAGACTTGTCATTTTTCCCCGTATACATAGCTAAGATGGTAGACAAGGTTCAAATGAACCTGCATGTGTGAAACTTCTCTATTTCACCATGGTCTAATCAAACCGATGGTCTTAAATGAACTCAAAATATTAACAGAATACCATTTATTTATTATAGAAGCTCAACCACAGCAAAAGAACCCTAAGGCAAAATAAAATCCACCAGCAGTAATCTGAAGAAGCTCCGTAGTGACAAGGACAAAAGGTTTCAGAAGTTAAAATCTAGGAAATGTGAAAGAATGTAGGAAAGACATCATTGTCATTAAAGAAACTCCCTCAATCCGCAAAACAAAGGTTAGATGAAATTGAAGAAATTGCACAGAAACAACAAATTGATAAACAAGTTCAACAAGACACCCATCAGGAGTCAAGTTGCAGAAGAAAAGGAAAGTAAAGAGCAAAGAACAAGCAGATGCATTTCAGGTATGAAGGGAAATTTAGATGATATATTGCAAGCCATAGACATAGAAGAGTCCTCTTTGTACAAGTTGACTTCATAAGAATTGATGAAGATAAAGAAAAAGATGAAGTCATCCAAAAAGTTGGAGTTCAATGATGAGGACATATCATTTGTCTTCAAGGCTAGGAAGCTTGGTAAACTTATTACCAAAGGAATTGCAAGAGTTTAATGCCGAGCTATAGAGAAAATAGAGCAAACATCTACTCGTTTATGAAGAATTTATAAATCTTTCTTCACCTATACTAGAAAAGGCCAAACAAATTATTATCCATACAAACAAAAAAATCAGTTATGAAGATGGAAGAAAAGTTGAAATCAGCCAATCATGAAATTTTCAGATTAAAGAAGAGAGCTAGAAAGCATGCTATTGAAAATAAATTTCAAGAGGATGAAAGCCCTCTGGAAGGTGATAAGGTTTCTAAACTGTAACAATTAGTAAAGAAGCACAATATTTCACTGACTATACCAAAATGCATAAAAGAAGCAAGATTTTGTGAGGGTTATGAATACTCATTTGAGGACCAACAAATAGGAGAGAGTAAGGAGACAAAGAAGACTTAGAACCAGCCTAACAAAATCTCAAGAAAAGCTAAAGCAACAAAGGAATGGTGGTAATGGAATGGGGCCTGTATTGGGTCAGATAAATTTTAAATCGGTTTTTTCATTAAGGTGAAGACCAATTTTGATGACAATCATCTTTTTGAGGTTAAGTTACTATGTATTTTGATAAAAATATCGCCCTTCGATGTGTAAATATCCTCAACTCAAAAATTGTCAAGAATGTTTCTGAAATAAGCCTACGCTAGCTTTCATAACAAGGCTACCAAACCTACGAAGATGACTTCGCACTTTTGTATATGAATTCTCGAGATAATGTTTTATAGCTTTAATGTTGTCATGGAAGCATGGAGATTATGCTGTGTGAAGGTTCAATTAAAAAGGTGAGAAAAAATGGTTAAAGGAATTTTTTTTAAATTACCTACAAACTCGCGCTTTTACGAAAAACAAAATTCTCACTTTCGTATATACGTACATATTTCATACCCTTCTACACTATTTCGCAGATTTTTCTTTGCCGTATAGAATATTAAAGGTTTCACAATGATTGATACATGTGACACATATGAAACCAGCTTTATCAATGTTAACAAGTGCTCTAAGATGAAAATGGAAGATAAGGGCTAAAAGCAGAAACCCGTCACCGATTTTTAGGATAAGCTGGCATCATCAACAAGATTACTCTCAAAGGTGGAAGCAACATCAAAGTTCGAATACATGTATTTGTAGTCATTAAAAGGAAGCGTTTAAAGTTTAGATAAGGCTGTTGTAGTTATTATTTAGGAGTTTACCCATTAGAACCAGGGACTTCTGAAAGGTAGTAAAGGTCACTTTGTAATTAATGTATGTTTAAGATTAGAAAAAGTCAGTCAAGTGAATTTGAATTCTCTAGTGGAGGATCAAGGAATCCCAGATTGTAAATGCCTATAGAGCATGAGGTCGAATTCATAAGGGTTGGGCATTTTCATTAGCAATTGATCAGTTATTGTAGTTGATCGTGTCTTTTTCAATCGAATACGTAGTTATGTTTTGACAACTCAAGCATCTACAAGGAGTTTAGTGTGTATCATCTTTCTATGGCCTTCTCAATTATCTATTTGCGTAGTATTTGCATGTGTGTTACTTAGAATTCATTCGGCAATGCTCTAACTTCCCTTCATGCAAATAGACTGTATTTTTCACTCTGTATATCGCTTATTCATTAATCTCAGACTCCAAATGCCTTGAATTCCCATGCGTTTAACATATAACAATGTTTTGGTTGAAGATTATCTTGACTCCATAGCCCAATGAATGTTTGCTAACTGTGATACAACTAGTTATACATTTTTATCCTTTTGTTTTAGATTTAGCCACTCATTCATTAATCAAAATCATAAACCCTTGAGAGAGCTCTCAAGTTGAGGAGGCTAAGCCTACGAAAATATCGTCTAAAAGAGTTACATGAAGTCTACTCTGTACAAATTATCAAAGGTCGCATTTTGTGATGTTTGCCAACTTGCTTTCATGTATAATTACAACCAATTTTTTTTTGATAATATACATGAGAAGTTTATGAATTTGACTACACAAGGGATGTCTAAGTACACCTTTTGTACTTGTTCACATGTTTTTATTTTACCGAGAGATTCACTATCAATTACACTTCCCGAAAACAAGATGAAAAAGGAATCAATCAATCAACGTTACCCATTGGACAGAGATGGTCGCAGTTGTTTCAATGAAATATACCTTCTCAAACTTCATCGACACATTCATACATCTAGTAGCACAACTTCTCAACAAACCCGCGCAGCCTAGAATTGGTAAAGATATAAAAGGATTTTGCATTTAAGTGACTTTCAACTTAATACCTATAGACCGGTATTTATACTAGTACCGAAATAAGGATATATGGTCATGAGCTTGCACCATATAAGCTACCAAAGTGTGTTCCAATGAGAATTTCTTCTTCAAATATATTAGGTGAAAATGACTAACATGGATGACCTTCATTTTGTTTGAGGAAACAGAAAGTCACAATTTAAGATTAAGTCTAAAATTGGCTCATCTATCCGCAACATCCATCACCTGTATTTACACATGTGCACTTTTAAAGAACATGAATTTTCAGCCCAAATACTCCGGGTCATATATCTTGGTATCATTTCAATTTTAGGTTTGAATTAAAAAACAACTCCTTACAACTCTTACTCCCGTGCCAAAGATAGAGAAATTTATGAATCGGGGGCAATGGGAAGAAAATATACTTCAAGAAGTAGAAGAAAATATCACACAACTTCTACCTGCATTCTTAGCTTACTCAATGTAAACAATGTAAAAGGGCAAGGGAGGAAACTTCATCCACTATGGAGCTGATCAAGGAATTCACGATTCAACAGAAGAAGAAAAGATCAATATATTAGTTTCTACGAAGTAAAATCAAAAGCAACCACAATTCATTGATCTCTGAGATCCAAAGGTGTCCACATCAAGAAGAGGGAGTGTTCCTAATACTCCTACATCATATTCACCTTCTCGAGAGCCTCAGAAATTATTCAAACTATTGGAATTAGCTCACCTAATGATCAAAATATATTTTCAAAGCTCCCGGGAGATAGCTAAAAATGAGACACACCTAAGTCACCAAGTTTATTAACAATTATGGAAGTAGACTCTACTTTACGAACATAGACTTCTCTTCTTTTGATAGTATAGCATGTAGACTGAAATGGCTTTCTTACAAGCTTAGGTTCCCTTCAAAGTCTCCACTGACCACAAGAAGACCATATTTTCATTTGATACATCTATGCAGATCAAATGAGGTAGAGATAGTTTGGCATGCTGTTTCACCGTGGCTACTACACCATGTCTCCGTATAAGCTTGTAACTTCTTTATCTAATGTACAATCTCAACTCAAGATTGAGAAATTGTCTTCTAGCTGCAGGTACAACAAACTAAATTCTTTAGAAGACCTCGTAGTTAAATTACAGGACCAAAGGATTATAAAGTCGTAGAACAAATACTTAAAAAATAAAAATGCATACATTGCGCCTTCCGTGAGTCATTAAAGATGTTTTCTACAAAACACCCACGTACCAAGGAGATTGAATAAAGTGAGCAAAATAGAGAAGAAATGCTCAAGTTAATCATTTCAAAAGATGTAGGAGCAAGAATGGAAGGATCGCTTTAATGAGAAAGAATCATTTCTTACCACAGATCCCCGTCACAACAACCTATAGTAGTCGTAGGTATGTAACCTAGTTCATCATCAACATCCATTGAGTCTACATCAATAGCAAGTGATCCTAAAAGAAGGATAGCACAAGAATTGGCCATGAAAAAACATGAGAATGAGAAGATGCTAGAAAAGTTTAAGAACTTAGAAACACAGTAAGATTAAAAATGACACTTCTCTATATATAAATGTGTGTCTCACAAAGTTGGGACTTAAGATTATGAATTTAGAAAGTGAATTTTAATGGAAGACACCTTGGACAAAGCCAAGAAAGCATTTGGACAAGAGATCAATCAATTCAACACATGTATGTCCATCCATACAAATCATTTTTGAACAATAAGGGTTTATTACCAAATGTTAGTAGTAGTCATATAAAAGGAGAAAGAAGCACTCAAAACTAAACCAACAATCCTCCTATATGATAAAGGTGCTTAATTCAAAAAGCATAGCAGAATTAGAACAGATAAATATTGCATGGAACAACCACCATCTTGGAGATCAAAAAGGTCTTCATGCCAGAAGAATTTTCTAACTGGGCTTAGACAAAAATGTCAACCTGGGATACGTGTCTTGAGGTTTCATTCAAAGTTAAATTTGTTGAACCGTAAGGACTACCCGGATTGGTATCTCAAATTGACAAATCAAGATCCGGAGGAATATTGCAAAAAGTTGTATACCATTGTAATAAACAAGGCAAAGATTACAGGATTAAGGGACATATAGCAGAAAAGTCTTTCTCGAAGCTTTGGAGTTTTGATTTGATTATAAAACATGTAATAAAACATTTGCTTCTCAACAAGCCAACTTTCGAAATATGGTATACAGAGAGGTGGATGAAGCATTCAAAAAGGTGGTAAATCCGGGATTCCAAGTGAAGAAATATGGGATATAATATGTGAAACAATCAAGTAATTTACTCCAACAAGACATGGACAACAACATTTTGGGCCAAACCATCAATTGTTTCTAAAATGCTGATACATCACTCAATAGCTTTTGTTTTCCCTATTACTTGATACTATTATTGTAATCGCTGTAGATATTTTCTAAGTCATAGAACTAGTATAAATAACTTCCTCAATTGAAAGTTATTATGCCACCTTTGGATGAGAATTTGTAAGCATAAGTATAAGCTTTGATCATTGATGATAAAAAAGTATTTTGGATTTGTTTCAATCCATTTTTTTCGTAAGTTTTTCTAGTTTTCATATATATTTGCTTCATGCACATGTTTAATGTTTATGAAGATAACTAGGTAAGAAAAGTTGTATTTTACCATCTTAACCTCGAGGTTACTATCTATATTAGAGAATGAATTATTGAGCAAAATGCTTTATATAAGTCCATCTACATCAATTAATTGTTTTAAGATTCTGTATAATATTAAACATGCTTTGCGAAGTTGTTAAACATTGTCTTCATTAGCCCTTCACCCTTATGATTATTAAACATTCATTTGAATACTTCATCAATCATACTTTCTTACATTTTATGTTTTCATCTAAATCACTGCTTGAAATAAAGCAACAACCCTTTCCTCAATACTAATTAATATTATCTAAAGTTTAAGCACAATTGTATGCAAATTTCTTTATACATCGTCATCCAAAAACCCCAACTTAAAACAAAAAAATATTATAGATGCTCTCGCATAATTACTGGACCCTAATTATCTCGAAGAACAAACCCACGTTCGTGGCACCATATTTAACTTTATAACTTGGTACTTAAAAACATATTCATTCTCAACTATTTAAAAAAATATAACATGATTTGAAACCTGCAAAAAAACAATAAACCTTATCACCTTGGTCCAAAAAAGGCTATAAATAATTGCAGACCCCTATGGTGATTATTCAATATCCATCAATGTTTGGTGCTCGATTTTTCCATAACCATATATATCTTTAACTTTGCAATTATGAATGTGACGTTTACTTATTAAATTGGTCGTCATCGATTATAAAAATGAAACTTTCATACTTTATTATAATTTTATATATAAAATTTGATGCTTTACACATAAAATGATACTTTAAATGCTTTATTTTTCTATTTATTCTATATATGAAATGATAACTTATTACATAAATGAGATGTCCAAATATCAAATCTGACACTGAATTATATGAATGACACATTCACTCTCACTTCAACATCGCATGTACAAAAAGTATGTCACATAGAAGTGGGTGTTATCACCATTCACATTAAGAATAAACAAGGGGTAAACCGCTAGGGAAATCACCCAGGAAATAAGTGTTGCATGAACAAGAAAACATAAAATAGAAGGTTGCATGAACAAGAAAACAGGGGGCAACAAAGCAAGAAAGAAGCTCAAATTTTCATAACATTCAAGTGAGCAGACTAAAGGGGAAAGTCGTAAAGGCAAGACATGTGGAGGGGAAGGTAAAGTCGTTAAAGGCAAAGATGTATTATTCCCAAAATGGAAAAGCATGAATATAGCACAAAACCAAGGAAATGAAGTAGAAAACATCACATCAATAATGGAGGCCAACATGGAGCTTCTTTAACAAGCATTAGAAATGTTAAATAAAAATTTATAAAATGATAGGCCACAAAAGCATAGATAGATACAATAAGCCTAATGAAGAAATCCTCAAAAAAGAGGTGTCACATTATATAAAATGCCAAAAGATACCACACAGCAAGAAATTACAAGTGCATCACACAACAAATGAATATGCTGTGCTGAGCAGGGTTGTTATATGCCTCAAAAAATATGAACAATACGTATCTAGGCTTTATATAATCAACTACAAAGAACCCAAAAAGGTTTTCGAAATACACCAATATACAAATGGGATCTAAAGCCCTAGGGTCAAGATTCACCGCAACATAATAGCTGAAAGATGTGGCTGATCTGATATGCCAACAGAATAGCCCTCTCCAATATATCCTCTAAGTGAAAGACCGATCCCTTCACTAGAAATCCTCATCTCCAAATGGTACTAAAAAACACCCTACAACTTCTCCCTAGAATTAACGCAACAAAGACATAAAAATGCATTATAGTGTAAAATATAAAGTGGCCATATGCCAAATGTTGCACAAGGGGCTCAAGGGCCTTCCTTCCAAATTCTCCAATGGAAGGAAATCTTCCTCCAATGAAAATAGATCAAAAATCACAATGTATCTAGTCTCCACCATCATACCTTGCAACACAACACACCTCAATAGAACGAACCGTGTTGTACCAAAAGTCTCGTAGCTTGGCCTCCATGCCCGAATGTGGAAATTTAAAATCTCTTCCAAGAGCTACTCAATGAAAGAGGGATTCCCATCAGAACACCGAGTGCTAAACAACACTTGCAATCTTAGCTACAACAGCCCAAGGAAAGCTATATGCCCAATAGACCATATATTCAAATATCATATACATCAACATAATCCCATATGCCCTGCCTATTCCTTCCCCCTTACAAGAAATGGGCTTTCTAACCCCTAATCCCCATTCATTTATGACACTACTTCCATGCAAGGTGTCTCCATCTAAAATTGTGTTGTCCCTTACAATGAATGCCACTACTCCATGACATCGTTATTGATTTGGTCAAAGTTGACTCAAATAAGGTGTTCCAACCCTTTTCACACACAAGGGTGTCTACCTGTTGCTAAGATGTCCTACTTTCACATTGGCATTGGTTTTATTCTTATTTAAGACTTATGATCTCCATATCCCTCTTCTTATTCATCAAACAAGAAATCAAAAGCAAAATTAATATTCCAACTAGTTGGTGGTGCTAATTTAGGAATATTACAATCCTCCTCCCAAGTGTTGCTTGTCCCCAAGAAATTGCAAGAATTGTGAATCGGGGGGTCATGGGGAACCTTCATTTCTCATATGGAACTCCAATCTCCCATCTATCTGACACAAATGAATCACTCTCCAGAAAGTGGTAATTCAAAGAAAAAAATCCTCCCATCTACCTACATGAGAGGCACCTCCCAAGTGCTCAAGCTACCTGGGGCCTACTACCCCATAGAAAACAAGAGACCAATGTAGCAATCATGGATGGTCCAATGTTTTCCCAAAATATAAAACATAAGATCCATGGAGAATCTTCTTCCCAAATGGCACATCTAATCCTTCCATCCTCCCTCCAATCATTCCCATGCAAAAGGGTAAGGAATATCATCAATATATGTGGGATCAAAACCAAATACATAAACAACCAAATGAAATAATGGAGGTGGATCATAGTCCCACATGTGGAACCAAAGCAAAGATATCTCCCTGGATGCCCCTAAATCATGATATGGAAGTGGTTTCCCCACCACTTACTTGCTGCCATATTCTTCAAATTGGTGAGTTATGTTTGGTGCTTTGGTGCACACCCTAGAATGATACATCATCTCCCCATATCCTCCTGTGGAGTGACCATGGTCAAGAATTTTTATGGCCCAAAGTTGGCCATGAAGTTTATAAGGGAGAATGCTCCCCCTTGGAACAATGGCCTCGTACATGTATGGTAAAGGAATGCAAGTATTCATCATATAAATCATTATGCATGAAAAAAATATCTTTACCATATATTCTCGCTCATACAAATGGAGTGGCTCAAGGGAGCAGATCTCCCCTCATTCCCAAAGATGAAAAGAGGTGGTTGTGATAACTCCTTCAAAGAGTTATGTATCTCCTCCATCTTCACATGGTCCATGCTTCTCCTCAAATGCTGATATATCTCCTTCTTCAAAGCCTTCCCGAAGTAAACCTCCACGATAGTGGTATGACCTCATGGAATAAGTGTGATCAAGGAGAAAATCCTCATGTGTTGTTTGTAGTAACTTATCCTTGAGCTTCTGAATCTCTAGATAAGAATATCCCACTATGATAGTAGATGACCTCATCTTTGACTGAATATCCCTCCTCTTGTAGTTGGTCATCAAGTATCATAAAAATATCCTGAATAATCCACCAACACCGGGGATTTCAATATGGATCTACTTTCCAAAGTGATAGCACTAATGATCTATCATATAAAACATCCTGTTGCGTGGTTGCTCCCTTCTTTTGACATCTCCTATGCCAAAGTCACATACTATGGAGCAAGACCCTCCCTCTCATGCTCCTTTCAGGGCAAGATCCGAGATGAGAGTGGTAATGATAATGTTGGGAGAATGTTTCCTCCTCCTTGAGTTTACCCAAGACTCTCGCATTGTACCACGACCTCCCCATGCCCCACTCCTCCTAGATTTATATGGTGCAACATGTTGAGAGAACTCTTCGATCATCTCCCAATCAAGGGCCTCCTGAAGGAATGCCTCCATGTAATGAAACATCAAGGCTCAGAAAGGTGTTGTATATGTGAGTGGATCGTATTTTTCCTTGTCTCTCATCGCACAAATCATCCCTCCCCCGTTTCCGTGCATAAACCTCCGAAAAGGATGGGTGTGTATGTTCCCAATCACTTGATGTTGGCCATCCTCCACCTTCTCCTCCTTTCATCCTGCAAGGTCTCACAATCTATCAATAATGGGCATGATGCTCATGGATCAGGCTCGACCTCCACATATGAGATCCTTTGGAACTCCTTGCAAGGATAAAGGGCTCCTCTAATCGGATCAACCGCTCCATCTCTCTCCATGAGGTACTACATCTACCTCTGATGTGGCTGCCGCGTCTACAAATGTGGCTCTCCCCTTCATCATGAAATGAAGGTTACCTCATCATCATTATGAGGTTCTTTGTTTTGATCTTCTTTTGGAAAGAGATCTCCATGTCTTCTCGAGGAGAGAGCTTTTCTTGTAGTGGGGATCTTGCCTCTAGCAAGGCATTTTCCGAGGTTTCTAACCTCAATAGCATTATGGAATGGAGTTGGGTCTATGTATCCTTCCAACTCATGCAAAGGTTTTGTTTGTTTAGGATTGGCTAGCTCAACCAAGGATGTTTCGTAAAAGTTTTGCATCAAATATTTTCACTAACCTCCTAGTGAACTTCGCTTAAGTAGATACATTTACATGCTTCAAAGGAAGAAGTTTCATAAAACCAACGTCTGTGCATATTAAAGCCCATTTTCAAGATGCGCAGCCGCTACTCTAATGGCTTCTTCTTCTAAAACTTGGTACCGCCGCAAATAGGTGTTTAGCTCCTTCACCCAAGCCCTAGCCGTGCATTTAGGTGACCCATAAAAAGTATATAGAAAGAATCTACCCAATCATGCTGCTTGCACCTCTCGCTTTTATCATGATTGCTAGGTCTTCTATCCTCCTTGATCTTGTAAAACCATTGGAAGCCGCAGATGATAATGAACTTCGATATTGAGATTCATGTTTCAAGATAGTTACCAAGAGTCTCCTCCCTTTGATACATCTCCTTCCTCCATCTCTTCATGCTACAGAATGTGTGCATATTATAGTGTTGTGGATCTCGATTGTGCTAAATTCTCACACCCATAATATGAAAAATCTGTGGGAGCTTTCTTCATGTACAAGCTCTCTAGACCTCTTCATTCTCATCTCTTTTACTAAGTCTCTCTGGTCTACATAAAATAAGAAAGAATTTTTGAGAACTCCTTCCCTCCTAATAATGAAATTTTGCCTCCTTCATCTTCTTCTCGCATATCTTCTTTTTCTAGCAGAAGCTCTCCCTTAGATGACATAATGGCTTACACACAAGCTAAGCCAAGATTATGCTCCGATACCACCGTAATATTCCTAAATGGGAAAAGCAGAATATAGTGTAAAACTAGTGAAATAGCAAAGGAACACACCTGCTAATGGAGGCCAACATGGGAGTTTAATAAATTATAACAACAATAAAAATGTATAAAATGATAGGCCACAAAGCATAGAACATGATTTAATAAGCCTCCAATGAAGAAATCCTCAAAAGAGGTGTCGCTACTATATCAAATGTCGAAGACAAACATTACAGCTCATAAAAAGTGTATCATACAAAAAATGAATATTAAAAATATGTAGGGTTGTTATATGCCTCAAAAGATATGAAAATATGATCTAGGCTTCTTTATACAATCACCTCCGTAAAGAACCCGTAAAGGGTTTTCGTGTCATACCAATATACAAATGGGATCTAAAGCCCTAGGGCTGAAGATTCACCGCAACATAATAGCCGGAAATATGTATGATCTGATATGCCAAATATAATAGCCTCCTCCAATAGATCCTATATGAAGACTTATCCCTTCACTATAAATCTCCTCTCCAAAATGGTGTACCAAACACCCCGCAACTCCTCCCTAGAAATACAAGTACCAAGACAGAAACTCGCCGTAGGGGGAAAAATATAAAGTGGCTCGATGCAAAATGCTGCACACAAGGCCCAAGGGCCCTCACCGCCTCCAATGGAAGGAAACCTTCCTCCAATGAAAATAGATCGTAAATCACCCGCATCTCGTCTCCACCGCCGCACCGCACCATACCAAAAAAGCCCCGTAGTTTTGCCCGATGCATGAATGTGAAACGTAGTGCAAAAATATCTCACAGCTACCAAAGGAAAGAGGTAAATTCCCAATCAACAACACCCAGTTCTAAGCAACACTTGCAATCTTAGTTAAACAACCAAAGAAAGCGTATATGTCTATGCAAACCATATATTCGTAAATATCATATATCAACAATCCCATATGGTTGCCATCCTCTTCCTTATATAAGAAATGACCTTTCACTCCTAAGCCCCATTCATTTATGACACTACTTCCATGCAAGGTGTCTCCATCTAAAACCGCGCTTCCCCACAATGAATGCCACTACTCCATTACAATGTTGCTGATTTGGCCGGGCCGACCCAAAGAACATGTTCTAGCCGCTTTCACACACAAGGGTGCTTAAGTAAGTCAGCTAAGATGTTGTCCTTTCACATTGGCATTGGTTTTATTCTTATTTAAGGAGATTTATGGATCTCCATATCTCTCTTATTCATAAAACAAGAAAGTTAAAAGAAAAAATTAATATTCCAACTAGTTGTGTGCTAATTTAGGAATAGCATAAGACATGTGAGGAGCGAGGACATGTGGAGAGAGTCGTGCCTCTAAAGAAGTTTGAGTCAGAGCATGTATGCAAAACTTTAAAAACTTTGGATATATGTAGTTTCAAATTTTGGGAGGCTTAGGTAACTTCAAACTTTGATAAACACATGGAACTAAAAATCCAACGCAAGTTTGGATAAAAGTTCAAAAAAAACTACATGAATTTTCAAAACTTTGGATATAGGTTTGTCGTACATTCAAGGTGGCCTCTGGATAGGTGAAGGTTTCACAAGAGGTTGAAATCAAGACTTTCGATAAATTTGTGGTGACGGGAAATTGCAACCAAAATTTTGGGTAAATTTAAGTAGAGCTCGTGAATTTTTAATCAAAATCAATTAATCACTAGTCAACGCTCTAGCGATCGCTGTAGTCCGGCAAGACTAATGAGACGAGTTTGGAGCTTTAGCTTATAAGTAATACTTATGAGGTCATGTGAGCGCATTGTAGTGAGTCAGTTAAATTTTTCATGTTTCCGTAACACGCAGATTCGTACGTTCAATAGCAAAGTTTCAAAGTAAAAGAGCCTTGAATTGCTGATTTCTCCCCGACAATAATGCTATTATTTAACCTATAGTTGAAAACACTTACTTCATCTCGTATTTATCTAATTGCCCAAGAATCAAATTCTAAGATCCGTATAACTCAAGCATGGCATTTTGCAGATGAGGATAAATGCCTTGGCAATGTACCCATCTCTACCTTCCTCTTGGAAAGAGTGGAATTAATCTTTTTGACAATATCGTAAGGCACTCGCATATTCTATTTCTTGGATTTGCATGCTTTTATGCCGATATGGGTATTCCAACCATTGATTTATCACGCCTGAAAGATGAGGATATGTTCTATACATATCACTTTCCCTTTCTGCTTCGCATTAGATTAAATCCCCACTCTATTTCACACAAATATAACCATGACCAATATTAACAGCATCTCTTCACAATTTCTCCAAAAGGCCTCGGGAGCTTTGTCAAGTTTTTTTTACCACGACCAAAGTTCTTTTCACCTTCCTTTGTAATAACATCGGAGATATTTTTATCGACTCACAAAGTCGGAAAATTCACAAGAGATGTGACAACACATTAAGTACATGCCTCTCTTTGGGACTAATGTATCGTTTGATTATATTTGCTATCTATTCATAAATATCTTCTTTGCTTCCCATAATAAATCGACCTTGTTATCCCAGGTAGATCAACCATGATCAAATCTAGAGCATCCGTCTTCTTGACATGAAGTGTCATTGGTGTATCACTTATACCCTTGTGGCTTCCACAATCTCTTTAGTAATCGTATCTAGTGTTTGTTTAATGTGTGCTTCTATAATTTTTTCCCTTTTTCTCGTTATATTAAATTTCAATCACAATCCAACTTTATACTTCAACTTTGTAATCTCATAATAAGAGGGACCGTGAGTAGCTATGTGATGATTTTTCCGGCTAAATCTAAGGAAAATATCCAGGGTGATTTGCGCACTTAAATGCATAATTTCTTTCTAAACTCATGCAATGCAATGGACTATAACTAGAGGCCTGACACTCCATGACTCCTCACCATGAATGATGCCCACAGCAACACTTTTTTTTTATTTAACCATTTTTTATATTTCCCCCCCCCCCCCCCCCCCATATAATAATATTTATTTCATGTCCTTATTTCTTTTTTATATTCATAGCTTCACCTTGTTTTTATTACTTAGCAAGACTGTTATACTTTGTTCTTATTATGTTTTATTTATATACAATTTTATAAATATTTTAAAATACCATCAATATCACTATCAACTGAAAAGTAAAACTCATATATAAGAGATTCACCAGTATTGCTTTGTTTTCATTAATTTCAAGATAAATGGTCATCTGCAATACAATGAAAGAGCACCTAAAAATGACTAATCAAAAATAAACCATAGAAGAGAATGCAACTATATACATTATATATTTTCCTCTCAGCAGACTACACAGAGTTACTAGAAAATGATTTTTTTTTAGTCATTTAAAGAGGTTTAAGAAAATAAATTTTGAAGAATACACTGGTAGAATTTTCTAATTAATCAAAGATTAAAAATAACATTAATAGAGCAGCCAAGAACTGACTGATCATCTTTTATGAACATGATATATCAGAGGGAGTATGATACTAATTAAGGAGAAATATGAAAGAAAGAAGGCAATGACAGAAACCAAAATGCTGTCTCTGTTTCACCCCTGAAATGTGGATAAATAATTTATATTTAATATAAAATTAATTTTAATTTATGAATCTTTGTTGTACATAATAAATAATACATGAAATTAATTATACCTTTATGTTTTACAAAGAATATCTATTGTCATATTAATAAATCTATTTTAATAAAATGAGTCAAGAAAATAGTTTAAATGTTTATTATAACTTATTTAACCCAATTTATAATAAATTAACTCCTTAGTCTTTAATATTAATATAATTTGAATAAAAGAAGATAATAATACAGTCCTAATCTTATTTTAATTTAATAATCATTAATAGCTCAATTTTTTTCATTCAAGAAATGAAGAATGTTTAATAATTTCATTTATAAAAATTAATTCACTTTTAAACAAATACTTATTCAGAATGTATAAAGTGTCACCAAGAATAAATTATTAAATTAAAATATAAAACCCTAGATGGTAACTACTAATGGTTTTTATAATTATTCCTAATCAATAATTAATAAAATATAAACTATACATAATAGTTTACTTAATAAATAAAACATTCATTTAAATAAGTGTTAAAAATATAAGTTTATAATTATTTAATAATTTTAATAATGAATTGAATGTTATTATAATTTATTAATTCAAATTAAAAATGAATTATTTCATTTTTAATCTTTAATTGTATTCTTTATTAATTTCTATTATTTATTTATTTTTTTCTCTCAATAATAATTATAAATTAATTAATTTGTATTAATAGAGAATAATAAAAGTTAATTAATCGAGATAATTATTACGAGGAATGATCCAATTAGGTTTTCATAATAAGAAAACCCTGAAAATATTTCCTATATGAGAGAGAAAGAAGCAAATCTGCGATACTATAACTGGGATGAGGATGAACCTAAGGAGCACGTTTGTTGAATTAGAGGTCGCCAACCATTACTAATTTCGTATCCACCGTCACTGTTAATGTTATGTGGGTGTTTTAAAATCTCAAGTGCTTCTCTAATCTTACGTCTTTGATAGTGTTCATCTCTTGCAGTGATCTTAGCATCCTCCAAATGCAAGTGGTGTTTAGTTTTCGAGGAGTGATCAGCCAGAGCCAAGGTGCGAGATAGCTCATGTTTCATATCGGCACCATGCTCTTTAAGACGTTTTTGAAGGGAGCGCCTGGTTTGACCAATATAACTCTTCCCACAAGAGCAGTCAATCTTGTAAACACCTTTAAGCTGCTCATGACTAATACTATCTTTAACTGACCGCATCTTTGCCTTATGGTACCTGCTACTGAAAATTGTGTGAAAATGTCATTCCTTCCCAAAAACTTAGCGGTCTTATCAGTAATACCTTTAATGTATGGTAGAAAAACCCTACCACTGCTTTCTTGAGGACCCTGGCAATTCTTGGATATGATTGCACCTTTAGCTCCTTTTATGGCTTTTTTTATTTCTCTCTCTTTATATCCTAAACCCAAGAAAACAGATGTCAAGTGACTGATATCCTCTTTCAGGTGCTCATTGGATATCCTGAGAGTTGTTACGACAATGGTATTAAGCACACCAAATTTCTGAGCAGGATGATGGTAAGACTCAGCATGAAGGCAGTTGTCAGTATGGGTTTTCTTCCTAAACACCTGATGCCCCAATGTCCCATCCTCTTTTCTGGTGACCAGGACATCCAAGAAAGGAATGCTCCTGTTTTCTTTCATCTCCATGGTAAACTTAATTTCTGAGGAGATTGAGTTGAGGTGATTAAAGAATTTCTTGAGATTCTCCCTACCATGCATGCATCCACTTTATGTTAGTGTTGTCTACGAATCTTTTCCACCATGCTGGACAGAAAGAGGCAAGGGCTTTCTTTTCGAAGTGTTCCATAAATAAGTTGGTGACAATAGGGGAGAGTGGTGATCTCATTGCGACACCAGATACCTGTCCATAGAATTCTCCTTGGAAGCTGAAGAAGGTGGATCGTAAATAGATCTCAACAAGTTTAGTGATTTCAGGATCTGTAACTTCATTAATAACCTGCACTACTTCATATAATGGGATTTTGGTAAACAGTGAAACCACATCAAAGCTTACCAAGATGTCGCTATCCTCCAGCCTTTCCTCCTTAATAAGCTTCAAGAAATCATTTGAGTCCTTAATGAAGGACTCAATGTTTCCAACAAGAGGTTTGAGGATTTTAGCGACATATTTCGCCAATTCATAGGTGGGGGGTCCAATGGTATTAACAATCGGTCTAAGGGGCACCCCTTATTTATGAATCTTAGGTATCCCATAAATTCTCGGAATGACCTTACAGGAGGGGGTCAATTTCTTCTTTAACTTGTCATTGAGATGAGAGTTCAAGATTGCCTTCTTGACTTCTCTTAAAACATTTGGTAAGGGGTTGGACTTCAACTTCTTATAGTTGCTACAATCAAGATGCTCATTCATTTTTCTAATATAATCAACCTTATCTAAAACGACTGTAGCTCCTCCCTTGCCTGCCTTGAGGACAACAATATCTTCGTTATTACGAAGGGCTCTAAGAGCACCCATCTCTTCCTTGCTAAGGTTACACTTAGGGGCTTTGGCTTTCCTTAGAATCAAGGATCATTCTTGTTTAAGAGCTTCTTTGTCATCCAAGTGTAAACATCGAATGCTTTCCTCAATGCTACACAAAATGCTCTCCTTTGGAATACCCTTAGGCGCAACTGCAAATCCTAAACGTTTGTTAAGAATATTAAGAGTGTCAGGACTTAATTCCACCGAGGGTAGGTTAACAAATTTTTTGTTAATGGTTTCCCTAGCATCATCCTTAAAGAGCTTCTTTATAATACCCTTGTCCTCCACGTTCCTAAGCTTATTGCTTGCTATGCTTGGTAAATTTCTACTCAAAGAACTAAAGAGGCCACTGTCCACTTCATGATTTCCATTTACATTTGAGTGTGCATTATTGTGCCTCTTATTAGGCCTAATATCACTACATACACCATGGCCATGTAAAGGATCATGACCCAAATTAACATCATTACTTGAACCTGCAGTCAATCGCTGACCAATATCACCATTGTAATCACGGCCTTTACCCAGAAAACTAGAATTACTGCTAGCGGGGTTGCAAGGAAGGTTTTCATCCTCACCTCCACCGCTTTATTAAAATTATTAAATAATTATAAACTAATATTTTTAACACTTATTTAAATGAATGTTTTATTATTAAGTAAACTATTATGTATAATTTATATTTTATTAATTATTAATTTTATTAATTAAGAATAATTATAAAAACCATTATTACTTACCATGTAGGGTTATATTTCCTTAATAAATTTGTCCTTAGATTTTAATTTAATTAGGCTATTTTAATAAAAAAAATTAGAGAAATGAAATTTAGTAACATTTAGGTTTATTGATTAAAAGCAAATTAAAACTATTAAATAAATATTAAAATTATTAAAATTAAAAATGAATTAAATTTAATAATAATATCATGTACTATTAAAATTATATTAATATTAAAAATTAAAATTAATTTATTAAAAATAATTTAATAATAAAATTTTAGATTAAGTTGATTAATAATTTATTTAAACTATTTTTATTAAAATGAATTTAGTAGTATTATTAATAGGTGATATATATATATATATATATATATATATATATATACTAAATTTGATAATAATATTATATACTATTAAAATTAATTTATATTAAATATGAAAATTAATTTATTAAAATTTAGATTAAATAGATTAATAATATTAACTCTTGTTGGCCATTGTCATTTTTTCATCTTTCACTATTTATATCCTTAATCTGTGCATCCTTCTTTCACTCTTCATTCTCATCTTGTCCTGAAGATGGATCCCCTTTGCGATTCGGAACATCGACCAATTTTTTTCGATATTGTAGATAATCCGGAAATTTCTGCAATTAATGACAACCACAGAAACCTAAAAACCATAATTATATATAATTTTTATAGCTTCGATACATCCAATCTTATTATGTGAATTTTTGAAACATGAACTATCATGTTCTAGAGAAACTAACTCTAAATTGTTGGGACAACTCAATTTCAGATTCCATAGTTACACTTCACCTTCGATTTCATTTATTTATTTATTTTGCAATGAAAATGATCTTTCAGTTTCACAATCCTTGGTTTTCTAATATTTTATAATATGTCGTGATTGTTTTATTGCAACGAATCATTGAGTTTTTCTTTCAACGACAAATCTTTCTTACAATGTGGACAAATGCTCCAAATCTTTCTTACAATGTGGACAGATGCTCCATAGAGAACCACTGATTGATTATTCTTCAAACGAAAGCAAAGATTGTGTCGTCAAACTAACAGATTGAGATTCGGTATTTGTTAATATTTCAAATGGAAACAAAAAGTCTAAACTAAATGGGTTTTTTAATTTTATGGGTCATTTTTTTTTATATATAGAATGTAAATATAAAACTATATTATGATTAAAATAAATAAAAAATTATTTACAAAACATATAAATGACAAATCAATAAAATAAGATAACAAAATATGGCTAGAATTTTTTGTAATTTAAAATTGGACTTTTATTTTGTTAGAATTAGTTTCAAAGTCTTTCACAAATTTTGTATGCACAGAAACAAAAACCACGTGATAAAGGGAGTGACATTTTCGCCAAGTGGCTATAAACACATGGTTAATTTTATTAATAATATGTAAATACATCTAATATTAATATAATCATTTTAAATATGTTAAATATGTCTAAGATTTATCTGGTCATTTTAATTTTAAATTTACATAGTTACCCAAGTTTATTGATATGATAAATATTGTAAAATAACTTTAATGATGAAATAAAAAAATTGAGTGGAAAGTGATAATGTAATAGTGTTGAATGATAGAAAATGTGTTGTCAATAATGTTTTGCGTTTACACTGAAATCAATGCATACTATTAATCCAATTACTTTCAAATTAATGTACCATCATACATCCAATTACATCAAATCACAAATCAACATATACACTGATATCAATGCATCTAATGCAAGAAATAAAATAAGATTATAGAACAACATATACATTGAAATAAACACATCTAATGTAAGTAATCAAATAAGATTAGAAATAAACATCTACACTCAAATCAACGCATATAGTGCAAGTAAGAAAATAAAATTAGAAACCAATATCTACCCTGAAATCAATGCATCTAGTGCAAGCAATCAAATAGGATTAGAAATAACCATCTACACTGAAATCAATGTATTTAGTGCAATCAATCAAATATGATTAGAAATATTATACATTGAAATCAATGCATCTAGTGTAAGCAATCAAATATAACTAAAAATCAACATCTACATTTAAATTAATGCACCTAGTGCAAGTAATCAAATAGGATTAGAAATCACCATCTACACTGAAATCAATTCATTTAGTGTAAGCAATCAAATAGGATTAGAAATAGTCTACAGTGAAATCAATGCATTTAGTGCAAGTGATAAAATATCATTAGAAATCAACATATACACTAAAATAAATACATATAGTGCAAAAAATCAAATAGGATTAGAAATCACGATCTATGTTGAAATCAATGTATCTAGTGCAAGAAATATTCTTCCCTCTCTCCCCCTTCCACCTATATCTATATTTCCCTCCATCTCTCCTTATTTGTCTCTTTATCTCACCCCCCCATATCACTCCCTCCTGCTCTCCCTCTCCCTCTCTTCGCCTTCCCTCCCTCCCTCTCCCTTGCTTCTATGACTCTCCCCTCCTGTTGTCCTTTCACCCTCTATCTCCATCGTCCTTATCACTCTCTCTCTCTCCACCTTTCTCTCTCTATTTCTTTCTTCTTACATCCCTCTCTCTCCCCTTCCATCTCCATCTCTCTTTCCCTACCCCTCTCTACTCTCTCACATCCTCTCTCTCTCCAAATTTGTTACTATATGTCTTTTTCTCTCCTTCTCTCCTTCTTTGTATTTTAATCCTTCGGCAAGAAATCAAATAGGATTAGAAATCACCATTTACACAAAAATCAATGCATTTAGTGCAAGCAATTAAATAGGATTATAAATCATCTACATTGAAATCAATGCATCTAGTGCAAGCAATCAAATATAATTATAAATCAACATCTATATTGAAATTAGTGAATCTAGTGCGAGAAATCAAATAGGATTAGAAATCACCATCTACACTAAAATCAATGAATTTAGTGGAATTAATCAAATACTAATAGAAATCATCTACATTGAAATCAATGCATCTAGTCCACGTAATCAAATATCATTAGAAATCAACATCTACACTAAAATCAATGCATCTAGTGCAAGCAATCAAATAGTATTATAGATCACCATCTATGCTAAAATCAATGCATCTAGTGCAAGAAAATTTCTTCCCTCTCTCTCCCCTCCATCTATATCTATATCTCCCCCCATTTCTCCTTATTTGTCTCTTTATCTCACCTCCCCAAACACACACGCTCTCTCACTCCATATCTATCAATCTCTTTGTCCTGCCCTCCCTGTCTCGATCTCTCTCTTCTTTCTCTTCACCTTCCATCTATATCTCTATCTCCCTCTATCTCTATATATCAACCCCAAAACATACACTCTTTCTCTAATCTATCTATCTATCACTTTCTCTCTCTCTCTCTCTCTCTCTCTCTCTCTTTTCCCCTTCCTTCTCTCTCCCCCGCTTCTATCGCTCTTCCCTCCTACTGTCCTCTCTCCCTCTCTCTCCATCTTTCTGATCACTCCCTCTCTCTCTCTCTCCATCTTTCTCTCTCTATGTATTTCTTCTCACCTCTCTCTCTCTCCCCCCCCCCATCTCCATCTCTCTTTCCCTACCTCTCTCTCACGTCCTATCTCTTTTCCATTCTCTCCCACTTCTCTCTCTCTCTCTTCACCTTCCAACTTTGTTACTATATACCTCTCTCTCTCATTCTCTCCCCCTTCTTTCCATCTCTCCTTCTTTGTCTCTTAATATCACCCCCAAACATACACACACTCTCTCCATCTCTCCCTTGTGACACACTCTCTCTCTCTCTCTCTCTCTCTCTCTCTCTCCACTTATCACTCTCCATGTCTTTCTTCTTCCCTCCCTCTCTCCTTCTCTCCCCCTCCAAATTAGAAGTTGATTTCTAATCCTATTTGATATATTTTTATTTATTTACCTTACTTCTTTATATCTCTTTCAAATTATTTTATTTACCATATCTCTTTTATAAATATGGTATTTTTCCCATCATATTAAAAATAATTTGCCTATAAGCTTCACCTACATAAAACTTTTTTTTTTGAGTTTCTGCAAATAGAAAAATGTTTATGGAGTAAATATAAAAATAAGTTTTAAACATTTACCATATCTCTAGTTTATTTATATTTTTATTTATTTACCTTACCTATGTAGTAAGTATAAAAAGATGTTTTATTTATCTTTCATACCTTTCTTTTATTTATCATATCTCTTTTTTGAGCGTTCATAAATATCTTAATATTTTAAAATTATCTTATTATGCCAGAAGCAGTGTGTATTGCATTGGCTTTGCAATTGATTTAACATTAATTTGTGTTTGACTAAAAAAATAAAATTTATCTAATATTACATATTATAAATTGAAATTTATGATTTTTTAAAAATATTTTAATGCATTTATCTCAAATTTTATTGATGAAAAACTTGAACATATTATTACAAAACTCATAATTATTCGTGCAAATTTAATGATTTCCTACACCGTCAATCCCAAACTCTACAAACCTATTAAATAAGTTGATGGGAAATGAAATTCCAAAAATGAATGGCTTGCGTGAATTATTTTAAAAGTCATAACCAAAATATGCATTTTCCATTGTTACCTAAACAACGAGTTTAAACCTAACTTATTTAAAGTCCTCTCTCAGACATCGCGCACATGCAATGGTTTAATGCCACGTTCAAAGCTCATATGCCTTTTAATATCAGAGCAATAATGAAGTGTTGGACACCATTCAATGACATTCGATTTTTCAGTGCGCCCTCAATCTCCCGATTCTTTTCAGTGTTGAAGAATGCGTCAGGTCATTTGGCAGGCACCATACATTACATTTAATAGATCTTTAAAGTATTCAATGTATTTTTATGGCTTCACCGAATTGCATTGAAAAAAGCTCGACTTCCGTGCTCGGTAAGAAATTAAAGAATATCAACATTTTAGTTGTATTGATGACCCTATTTAGTTAATTTTTGCGATTTTACTGGTTGTGAATTTTACTTATTTTTTTAGTTTATTTTAATATAAATCTCAGTTATAATGATAAATGAGAATTATTAGCATATTATTGTTATTTTCTTTATATTAATGGTTAAAATTTCAAATAATAATTAATTTACATAATTATTTTCAAGCATTTATTTAACATAATTATGAAATTATTATACAAATTGTTAAATAACAAATAGAATAATATAGTATAAATCCATGTTTATCTTTTAACATTTTTTTAATATATATTTACCTTTTACGTTTTACATCATAAAATTAATCATAAAACTATGAGATTACCATCCAAATTATTAAATGACAAATGACATCACAAAAATCAATGCCATTACTTTAATACAGAAAATGATACCAATACCATTTACTAATACAATTGTCCAACATTATTGGTAGATAATTTTATTTTAAAAATAATAATGTTGATAAATGCTTTTATTATGAGGCAAGTGTATATTGCATTAAGTTGGTTATTGATTTGACATTAATTTATGTTTGATTCAAAAAATTTATAATTTATCTAATGTTAAACATTATAAACCAAAATTCATGATTTTTTAATAATATTTTAATATATTTATCTTAAATTCTATTGGTTCATATCTTTAATATGTTATTGCAAAATGCATGGTTCTTGGTGCCTGTTCGATATTCCTGCACATTTTTCACTCTTCCCCTAAACGAAAACAAGTTGTGCACACATTTACTTATTTTGATGAAATATGGCTATCATAGCATATTTTGATGTGGTCTCATGGCTCAAAGTTTTATTGTGGCTATTTATTATTCTCAACGAGTTATCATACCCATTGTTAAATGATAATAAATAATAAATGTATTTTTTTGCCTAAATGTAATTCTGTGCAATTGTTGAGATATATACAGTTATAATTTTCTATTACTTTTTATTTAAAATTAAACATATTTAAACTAACCAACAGGTAATAGCTATCCTATAGCCCTCGTTTAAATTTATTCTTAATAAAATTTTAATTATTTAATTACACTGTTATGTAACTTATTGTTTAAATGAACCTTATTTAGATTTTTTTTTTTCAATTTTTTTGGAGCCAACATTAGTGAAATTATAAATATGACGTTTACCTATAAAATTGCGGGTAGTCTAAAAAGGCCGTGTTTTGACCCAGAATCCGGTAACCATTTTCAGAAAATCTGGCAAAGATTTGCCTAGAATCTTGTTTGCTATTGTTAAACATTAGTATTTTGAGTGCTCCAGGGGTTTTTGATAGTGCTGAATCCATTTCCACTATCAAAAATGGATTCCAAGCACTGCAACTTCCTGATTTTTTCAAATTTAGTTGACCAGAATCCGGCAGATTTCTGCCATCCGGGCCAAAACGCGGCCTCAGTAAACAACTCCATTAAATTGACTGTGATACTTCAATACTTGTACGTATAAAATTGGATGCCAGCCATTATGAATGTGACGTTTACATACTAGCACAACCACATTAGTAAAAACTAATGTGGTTGATATACGCCGATAGGCGTATATAAAATAGATTTACAACCACATTTACCAATGTGGTTGATATACGCCGATAGGCCTATATCCACTACCCATCACATTAATTTATATATCAATAAATAAATATTATATATAATAAATT
>JAXQQM020066325.1:0-68425 GCA_034641835.2 Pinus albicaulis
ATGAATCAGGTTCCAAAACGAGAACTTCATGTTGGATGTTATCCTTTAAAGTGCCTATGAAGAGATCAATCCTATGTTCCTCTGGAATATCAGTTACCCTTATATCCAATTTTTGGAAGTCCTCAATGTGCTCCCCCACTAAACCCTTTTGTTTGAGATTTATCAATTGGCTAAAGAAGGTGTTTCTTTTTGTATCCTCATAATGTGCTATCATTTCCTTCGTAAAAATTGACCAAGTGACAATTTTTTTACGGGAGCAAAGCCATCGATACCAAACAAATGTATTTTGTTCTAAATGTAAAGTTGCAATGCGTATCTTTTGTGTGTTTTGCACGTTATGGAGATCAAAATATTGCTCCATCTGTAGTATCCATGTTACAGGATCCTTTCCATCAAACTTCCTCATCTCCATTTTTGGAATATGGTGGTTCTTCATGCCAATATTAGATTTTATGAAATCACGACTAACATTTATTTTTTTCTCATCATGAGTTTCTTCTACTATATTTTCACCATTATGAAACATTTCTTGTATCAACTTTTTCAAACCTTCCATGTCTGCTTTTAGATCCTTCTTCATATTTTCCATGTTGTCTTTCATGTCATCCATCTTAGCTTCCATGCCAACTTCCATGCCATCCATCTTAGCTTCCACGCCTTTCTTCAAAACTTCCATTTCATTTTTTGTTGCTCTTTGCGAGAGCGAAAGTTGGTGCACTTGCTCTTGTAATTTTGATAGATTATGTTGCAATTCTTCATCTTCATGAGTCATAGTAGAGCCTTCTGAAGGCTTAATAGGTGTTGAATTATTTTTATGGGGAATCTTTTATAATCCAATACTGATATCTATTCTACAATATGCCCTTGGAATCAATTCAAATTGATTCTTCAAACAAGACTTATGCAATTCGGGAAAAAAAAATACACACCTTTTTCTTGCTTTTGAGGAGGTCGATATTGAAATTGGATTATCTCTGTGATTGTAGCACTTCAATATTTTAATTTTGGTACTAACGTAGCCCTCTAAGTTATCTTTCGAATGCCACAGGTCTGACCTGATATGGATTCTCCAAGACAAAGTTGTGTCCAATCTCCCACAATGACCTAATTATGGACTGGTTCAGTAGAGCGAACTTGTACGACTTGCCCCGTTTCACTGTTTCATCCTTCAGCTCTGAAATTGATAGCCAAGAAACTAAATTCCGTGTACTTGCAACCACTTTTTACAGCACTCCAATCCGATGCTTAGAGAGAGAGTTATGGATATTTTCCCATGATCACCTCTTTGAGATGAAATTCGGGAGCCTGAAAAAGCACTACCTTCCACAGATCATATCTCTGAAAATATTGTGAACCAAGCTCTGAAAATTTTTGACGAGACAGGATTTCAGCTTCGCACCCTAAAAATTTCAGATTCTGAACCTTCCTTGATCAGGAGATCAAGTCTCTTGTAGAAAAATGCTCAAAAATGAAGTTGCTCAAAATTTCTCCGAAACAGATCGACTGGAAAGAGCTCGGCGATACGATCCCAATGCTGTGAACGGCACTGAAATCCGTTACCGTATGGAGGAGATATTGCATTTTGAAATCGCCCAATGACCTCTAATGCTGAATGGGTTCATGATTTTAATGTGGAGAAATATTTTAATATATTAAAAATTAATTAATGTTTTATATATATTAAAAATTTTAATATTTTATTTGATTTTTAAAAATATCATATATTATATTAATTTTTTTTATATATTAAATATTAATTAAAATATATATATTAAATATTAATTCAAAACCCATATTCGTTAAAACCCACAAGTCTAAAGTTATTAAAGAGCACGTGCTTCAAATGTGGGTTTAAAACGTGGCTATGGTTACGTGGGTTTTTAAAACGTATGTTGGCTACGTTGGAGTGGAGCGGAATCCGTTGGCAATAAATCTGACGGTTATGAAACGTTTATTTAAAACCATTTTCCATGTGAACGTAAGTCACGGCGGGGGTTGATTTATTACGGTTTTCAAAACCGTTGGTTAACAATAAAACGTGGAGGGCGCATGTGAACGCGGAAGATTTTAAACAGTCACATTTAATGTTGCAGTTAACCGTCCGCCAGTTTTGGAGCGCACCCGCCAAATTTGGTGCAGTTGCCGTTTTTAACTGGAGTTAACTCCAGTTCTCCACAGTTAGCGGAGCTTTTGAAGTGCAAACTTCAGTTAGCCATAACTTTGGCTAGGAAAGTCCTTTTTGGACGATTTTTTTTTTGATTCGGGGGTAATTGATCATTCTGAAGTTGTTGGGAGTGTTTGCAGAGCCATCAGGGTGCTCTAACAGAGAATTTACCAGCATTTTTGGTCATGGAGCCACCAGGGCCTAAGGGAAGAAGAGCTGTTTTGGACTACCATCATCCAATGGAGGTGATTGTTTAGTCATTTTATACATATTTGAGCCTTCTGAATCTATTTTTGCAGTGTATTTTTCCATCTGAGGCTTATATATAGTTGTATTCACATTTTGAGCGTTTAATCAAAGGAGAAAAAGCCTAATTAGAGGCTTTTGGACCCAGCGGAGGTAGCCCAAGAGAGGAGTGAACCGCTTAAACAATTATTTTCTGTCATACTGTATAATTTTACTGCATATTTTCATATTTTGATCCTTTAAACAGTAAATTTTTATAAACAAACTTTTCCCAAGCAGGTTTAAACAGTGAACAAAACTTATTAGTTCATCTTCAAACCACTATACTTCATTTGTAGAATATGTATACTTGCCTATTCACACATTAAAGCTGGATCAATGAATACTTTGCACTTAAAACAAATACTTTCATTGATCGGATCTTTGTGATTACATTTTATTTCTTTAGGCAGAGTCTGTAGAAGGGCCAAGTAACCTCCGGATTCATCCTTTCTTTGAAAGGTGAAATATCCGGTGAATGCCCCTACAGTCAATCTCTGTATGAGAAATACTTTGTTCTCACAATTTCAGATCAGGTTGGTATCGGAGCTCAAGGTTTTGCTTAAGATTTTGTGAAATTTGTGCAAGTAAATTGTGTTATTCTGCAAAATTTGATGCTTACTAGGCTGAAATTGAAAAGAGGGGAAGGTCAATTGGTTAGAGAACAAGTTAATCCTCAACCAAGGAGGGCTAGAGTGCCATTACATCCACCTTCCATTTCATCCTCAGTAGCCTTTGAATCAGCCACAAGCATGTCTTCTAGAGAAGGAGAAGTACATGAGGAAATGGATCCCAAGGAAGAAGAAAGAGTCTTTAGAAAAGCTTTCTTGGACTTGACTGAGATGGTTAGGATCCTATACCAGGAGAGAAATGATAGGATTGCTGGAGAAGGGTCTAGAAACCAAAGAGAAGAAGGAGATTCTTCAGGAGGGAAGAAAGACAAAGATGAGTCTAAGAAAAGGAATGGAGGAAATGGTGATCCTTCATCTCCATCGTCACCCTCTTCCTCCACATCATCCTCTTCAACTTCTTTTAATCAGTCACACAAAACAAAAAAATCTCTTAAAAATCCTTTGTTAAAGCTTGATGTAAAGTTTGAGTTGCCAATGTTTAATGGTGATGTGAATGCAGAAAAATTGGATAACTGGATTAGACAGCTGGAAGTTTATCTAAGGATTCAGAATTTGCATGATGATGACACAAAAATACAATTAGCCTCTTTGAGAATGGATGGAGCAGCTTTGGTTTGGTGGGAAGCCAAGACTAGAGAGGAGATTGAAAAGCATGGTAAGATAATTCTAACTTGGACTGAGTTTATTACAGCTATTAAGAAACAATTTTATCCTCTTGCTCATATTCAGAAAGAAATCATGAATTGGCAAAATTTTAGGCAACTTAAGGGTCAAAATGTGCAATATTATACCCAAGAGTTTAGAAGGAGAGTACTTCTACTTGGAGTAGACTTACAAAGTCAAGACACCTTGTTGAAATACATAGGAGGTTTGCACAATTACCTGCAACATACTATTCTATTGTTCAATCCTACCAGCTTAGATGAAGTCTGTATCTAGGCTACACATTTAGAAGCTAGAGGAAAGAATATTTTTGATGAGGATAGTAATTTTAAAAACAAAGGAAAGAGAAGAGTTGCCAATTCAAGAAAAGACAAAGGAAAGTTCTTTTGTAAGAACTGTTCGAAGACAAGTCATGATGAAGATAATTGTTGGAAACTTCATCCTGAACTGAAACCAGAAAAATACAAGAACAAAACAAGACCAAAGAAAAGGAGAAAACTGTAGCAACAGTTGAGCAAGACTTAGAGTCAGACTCAGGAGATGAGACAAAAAGCATAGGAATGGTTTTAAAGAACATTAAGGGGAAAGAAGTGGTGCAAGACACAATTCCTAGTTCTAGCTCTTTGAATTGTCACAAAGATACTCATGAAGAAAAGAGGAGGATAGAGCTTTTCCATGTGAGGGTAATTTCAAAACATACCAAAATTGACACACTATTTGACAGTGGGTCACAAGCGAATCTTATATCTGAAGACTTGATCAAGCAGCTTAAACTTGAGACCATTCCACATCCAAAGCCTTATCCACTTGGTTGGATATGCAAGGATGCCAATTTACAAGTCTCAAGGAAGTGCATATTGCGCTTTGCAATCACTACACACTTTATTGACACAGTTGAACTTGATGTGGTGCCGCTTGATATCTCAGGTATTGTTTTGGGAAGTCCTTATTTATTTGACAGGAAGGCCATCTTTCATCGCCATGAAAACAAGTATCACTTGTTCAAAGATGGTAAAGAGTACATTGTGAGAGCTCACAAGAAGAAGCTGGAATCTTCTTTACTCCATGCATGTCAATTGAAAAGACTGGTTAATGCAAGTCAAAGTCTAACTTTGTTGATGTTGAAACGACCAGATTTTGAGCATTCACCTCTTTATGATGTTGCTAATAATATGTCTCAGTTTGATAACAGTTTGTCTTTGAAATAAGATGATGTTGTGTTGCACAAATTACCTTTTGGGTCAGCCAATGCAGAGAATGAAGTGTCAAAGCAAAGCAATGCAAGCAAGAAGGACACACAATTCAGCATGGGAAAAAGTTGGTTTCAGAATGGTGCAATTTGCCATGGGAACAGTTTGCAAGGTGAAAGTCATTTTAAGTCTTCTGGGAAGTTTGATCAATGTAGAGAAAGTTTTTTTTCTGCAGATTACAATTTTTGTTCTGCAAATTTTAATCATTTGCATCATGACTCCGTCAATCTTAGCAATGGTAGATCAGTTGATTCCAGAGACAGGTTATCATTTTCTCAAAAGCTTAATTTGATGAAATCGGGCAGATTTCAGTTTTTCAAGGGTGGAAGAGTGGAGAATCAGTCTCCACATCATCAGTTTCAGTAATCAGAAAGCTTTTGAGGGTCCAAAATCTTCCCATTTGGGAGGTGTGATCAGGAGATCAAGTCTCTTGTAGAAAAATGCTCAAAAATGAAGTTGCTCAGAATTGCTCCAAAACAGATCACCTGGAAAGAGCTCGACGATACGATCCCAACGTCGTGAACGGCACTGAAATCCGTTACCATATGGAGGAGATATTGTATTTTGAAATCACCCAATGACCTCTAATGCTGAATGGGTTCATGATTTTAATGTGGAGAAATATTTTAATATATTAAAAATTAATTAATGTTTTATATATATTAAAAATTTTAATATTTTATTTGATTTTTAAAAAAATCATATATTATATTAATTTATATATATATATTAAATATTAATTAAAATATATATATATATTAAATTTCAATTCAAAACCCATATTCGTTAAAACCCACAAGTCTAAAGTTATTAAAGAGCACGTGCTTCAAATGTGGGTTTAAAACGTGGCTATGGTTACGTGGGTTTTTAAAACGTGTGTTGGCTACGTTGGAGTGGAGCGGAATCCATTGGAAATAACTCTGGCGGTTATGAAACGTTTATTTAAAACCATTTTCCATGTGAACGTAAGTCACGGCGGGGGTTGATTTATTACGGTTTTCAAAACCGTTGGTTAACAATAAAACGTGGAGGGCGCATGTGAACGCGGAAGATTTTAAACAGTCACATTTAATGTTGCAGTTAACTGTCCACCAGTTTTGGAGCGCGCCCGCCAAATTTGGTGCAGTTACCATTTTTAACTGGAGTTAACTCCAGTTCTCCATAGTTAGCGGAGCTTTTGAAGGGCAAACTTCAGTTAGCCATAACTTTGGCTAGGAAAGTCCTTTTTTGACGATTTTTTTTTTTGATTCAGGGGTAATTGATCATTCTGAAGCTGTTGGGAGTGTTTGCAGAGCCATCAGGGTGCTCTAACAGAGAATTTACAAGTGTTTTTAGTCGTGGAGCCACCAGGTCCTAAGGGAAGAAGAGCTGTTTTGGACTACCATCATCCAATGGAGGTGATTGTTTAGTCATTTTATATAGATTTGAGCATTCTGAATCTATTTTTTCAGTTTTTTTTTCCATCTGAGGCTTCTATACAGTTGTATTCACATTTTGAGCATTTAATCAAAGGAGAAAAAGCCTAATTAGAGGCTTTTGGACCCAGCGGAGGTAGCCCAAGAGAGGGTTGAACCACTTAAACAATTATTTGCTGTCATACTGTATAATTTTACTGCATATTTTCAGATTCTGATCCTTTAAACAGTAAATTTTTATAAGCAAACTTTTCCCAAGCAGGTTTAAACAGTGAACAAAACTTATTAGTTCATCTTCAAACCACTATACTTCATTTGCAGAATATGTATACTTCTCCAGTTCATTATTAGGTGTTTGGGTGTTGGATCAATGAATACTTTGCAGTTAAAACAAATACTTTCATTGATCGGATCTTTGTGATTACATTTTATTTCTTTATGCAGACTCTGTAGAAGGGCCAGGTAGCCTCCGGATTCATCCTTTCTAGTAAAGGTGAAATATTCGGTGAATGCCCCTACATTCAATCTCTGTATGAGAAATTATCTGTTCTCACGATTTCGCATCATTCGTAGAAAAAACGTTATAGCGCAAATTCCACGATGACCCGTTTAGAGCCTCGAAAAATAACCCCAACTTCGATAGATCATATTCAAAATATTGTGAACCAAGCTCGAATTTTTTAGACAATATTCCTCAAGATTTTAGCTTCGCACCCTAAAAATTTCAGCTTCTGAAACTTCGTAGAAAAAAAGTTATCGCGAAAATTCCACTATGACCTGTTTGGAGCAGCGAAACCCTAGAATCCAAAGCTCTGATACCAAATGTTGTGTAACCAGCTCCAAAAATAGAAGAAAAGAGATATCAACGCCTTAGAAATAAGCCTCTTTGAGGGGGCAACCTCCAATACATTACATAAATGAAAAATTCTTGGATGATATAATTTACAAAACCTCATTTCTATATATAGGAGTCCATGTGGGCATAATGTAATCCTAGTGGGCCATAATGTAATCCTAGCCGACCTAACAATAATAGGAGTCCATGTGGGCATAATGTAATCCTAGTGGGCCATAATGTAATCCTAGTGGGCCATAATGTAATCCTAGCCGACCTAACAATAATAATTTAAGGGCACCATAATAACAAAATGGGGGTTACAAGGGTAAAATAATAACAATAAGGGGTTTACACTAATAACAATAAGGGACTATACTAGTAATATAGGGACCTAACAGAAATCCTGAGGAAACTCGTTGCAAAATTTTAGAGCTTGGTTCGCAATATTTTTGGAGATATGATCTATGGAAGGTAGTGCTTTTTTAGGCTCCCGAATTTCATCTCAAAGAGGTGACCGTGGGAAAATTTCAATAATTTTCTCTCTGAGCATCGGATTGGAGTGTCGTAAAAATTGGTCACAATTACACGGACTGTAGTTTCTTGGCTATAAATTTCAGAGGCGAAGGACAAAACAGTGACACGTGGCAAGTCGTACAAGTTCACTCTACTGAACCAGTCCATAATTAGGTCATTGTGGGAGATTGGACATAAATTTGTCTTGGAGAATCCAAATCAGGTCAGACCTGTGGCATTCAAAATAGAATTCAGAGGGCTACTTCACTGCTGAATTTCAGATATTGAAGAGCCACAATCACAGAGATAATCCAATTTCAATATCGAGCTCCTCAAAAGCAAGAAAAAGGTGTGTATTTTTTTTCCGAATTGCATAAATCTTGTTTGAAAATCAATTTGAATTGATTCCAAGGGCATATTGTAGAATAGATATCAGTATTGGGTTCTAAAAAATGCCCCGTAAAAATAATTCAACACCCATTAAGCCTTCAGAAGGCTTTACTATGACTCATGAAGATTAAGAATTGCAACATGATCTATCAAAATTACAAGAGCAAGTGCACCAAATTTCGCTCTCGCAAAGAGTAGAAAAAAATGAAATGGAAGTTTTGAAGAAAGGCATGGAAGCAAAGATGGATGGTGTGAAGAATAATATGGATGGTTTGAAGAAAGGCGTGGAATCTAAGATAGATGGCATGGAAGCTGGCATGGAATCTAAGATGGATGACATGGAAGTTAAAATGGAAAACATGAAGAATGATCTAAAAGCAGACATAGAAGGTTTGACAAAGTTGATACAAGAAATGTTTCCTAATGGCGAAAAGATAGTAGAGGAAGCTCATGATGAGAACAAAATAAATGTTAATCGTGATTTCATAAACTCTAATGTTGGTGGGAAGAACCACCATATTCCAAAAATGGATATGAGGAAGTTTGATGGAAAGGATCCTGTAACATGGATACTACAGATGGAGCAATATTTTGATCTCCATAATGTGAAAAACACACAAAAGGTATGCATTTCAACTTTACATTTAGAACAAAATACATTTGTATGGTATCGATGGCTTTGCTCCCATAAAAAAAATTGTCACTTGGTCAATTTTTACGGAGGAAATGATAGCACATTATGAGGATACAAAGAGCAACACCTTCTTTAGCCAATTGATAAATCTCAAACAAAAGGGTTTAGTGGGGGAGCACATTGAGGGCTTCCAAAAATTGAATATAAGGGTAACTGATATTCCAGAGGAACATAGGATTGATCTCTTCATAGGTACTTTAAAGGATAACATCCAGCATGAAGTTCGCGTTTTGGAACCCGATTCATTGGAGAAGGCATTCAGGTTGGCAAGAAAAATTGAATGTAAAATTATGGCGACAAGGAAGCCTACCACTCACTTCTATAAAGAAGAAAGTGTTGCTACGCCTAGATTTCCACAACCTACAAGGTTGACACCACAAAAATTGGAAGAAAAAAGAGCAAAAGGGCTTTGCTACAGTTGTGATAGCAAATACACTAAAGGTCATAAGTGTGCTGAGAAGAAATTATTTTACATAGATAGTGAAGAGGAAGAAGAAAATGAACAAGAAGAGGATATACACCAGGAACCAGCCCTAGAAGAGGAAGAAATGAATCCGACCATATTTTGTAATTCACTGGTAGGAATTACCACTCCTCAAACTCTCAAGATAGAAGGACATATCAAGAAGAAAAAGGTAATAGTGTTGATTGATTCAGGTAGCACCCATAATTTTATTCATTGTAAGGTAGCCAAGGAATTCAATTGTTTCCTATACCTAGCACCAGAATGTTAAGTGACGGTTGCAAATGGAGGAACTATAAATTTCTCTGGAAAATGCCATAATATCAAGCTAACCATGGAACTCGACAGCTACGGAATCGATCAATTTCAGAGTATCTCATCAAGTGGAAGAACTTACCCACTAAAGATTCTACATGGGAGGATGAGAAGTTTATACAGAAGCACCCAGAGCTACTCAAGCGTTGAGGACAACACTTTTTTGAAGGAGATGGGCATGTTAGGTCCCTATATTACTAGTATAGTCCCTTATTGTTATTAGTGTAACCCCTTTATTGTTATTATTGTGCCCTTGAAACCCCCATTTTGTTATTATTGTGCCCTTAAATTATTATTGTTAGGTCAGCTAGGATTACATTGTGTCCCACTAGGATTACATTATGGCCACATGGACTCCTATATATAGAAAGGAGGTTTTGTAAATTGTATCATCCAAGAATTGTTCATTTATGTAATGTATTGGAGGTTTCGCCCTTGAAGTGGCTTATTTCTAAGGCATTGATATCTCTTTTCTTCTATTTTTGGAGCTAGTTACACAACAACTACCAACTCCTAACAAGTTGGCATCACTGAATTCATTCATTGCAATGACAAGATCTGCATAGGAGATTCTTTGATGCCCCACATTTAATGATGGACCAATCTCTGTCTGAATATGTCTCTTGCAATTTCGTATCCACAAGATTGCAAGACACAAACATAATACAACAATTGTTGCAATAGAAACAACAAGAATGATAACTCTTTTTAGATTTAAAACACTTCTATGTTTGTGAGAATAGCATGGTGATAGACCTACCCAAGGTCCACATAGACCAAGATTTTCCAGAAATGTCGTGGTGCCAAGATTTTTGAAAACACCCTCTTTAGGGACTTCTCTAGACAATTTGTTAAAATAAAATTTCAAGTGATGGAGCATTGTGATATTTTCTAGTGATATGGGTATTCCACCTGAGAAATTATTGGAAGAGAGTTCCAGGTCTTGTAGACTCTGAAGTTCACTGAGTGACATTGGAATCGAGCCTTCAAGTTTGTTGCAAGAAAGATTCAGATATGATATTTCTTTGCAACTTCCAAATGCACTTGGAATGTAGTCAGTTAACCAATTTGCAGAAATATCTATAGCTTGAAGCATATTGAACTTTCTTAGTTATAAAAGCACGTGGTCATGTAATAAATTGTTTGAAAAGTTGAAATAGAAGGCTAAATTTGCAAGGCTTGCAACCTTTGGAGGTATGTTGCCACTAAGGTTGTTGTATGATAGATCTAGCTCTAGTAAGTTCACACATTTCCCTAAACTTGCAAGTATTTTCCTAATAATTAGTTATGGTTAAGATCTAAATATTCTAGTCGCTGGAGGTTGGCCACAAAATCAGGGATTCTTCGAGAGAGATGATTTCTAGAGAAATAAAAGAGCACTAAGCTTTTTAGCTGCCCAATTTCCATAGGGATGTTTCCTTGTAAATTATTGAAATCCATATATAACCTCTCCAATTTCTGAAACATATTAATTGAAGAAGGGATTGACCCTGTAAAAAAAATTATTTTTAAGCTAAGAAATGTTAAGCTAGATAGGTTTACAATTTTTGGAGGTATTCCTCCTACTAATTCATTGCTACCCAAATCTAAGTATTAGAGTTTGGTAGAGAAGTGGCCTATAGAAAATGACAATTGTCCTATGAAATTATTATAGGATAAGTCTACTAATTGTAGATTGGAACATTTACTAAGAGCAATAAGAATGGGGCATATTATGGTGCACCGCTAATCTGGTGATTTCCATAAAGGATAAGCCTCCGGAGATGTGTAAATTTACCCATCTCCATAGGCACTATTCCACTAATCTGATTCTCTCCTAAATCAATCACTTGAAGGTTCGTACAATTGAAGAGGGTAGAAGGAACACTACCATTCAGCTGATTACGACCCAGATAGAGTTCCGTAAACTGGGTGGTCTTCTTGCTACAAAATTCTGACGGAATGCTTCCTGTGAGATGGTTAAAATCAAGAGAAAGAATGCTTAGCATACCCAATTCCAAAGGAACACTGCTATGAAGGTTGTTGTTACCTAATTCTAAGTGTTGCAAAGAGGATATGTTTCCCAAGTAGTTGGGGATTGTTCCCATCAAATTGTTAACTCCCAAGGACATGAATCCTAGCTTGGGGAGAACACATAGTTGTGGGGGAATGTTTCCTGTGATATTATTATGGGAGAGAGTCAAGTTCCGCAAATTGCGGAAACTAATGGGAGTGGGAGGAATGGAACCCCAAAGTTGATTGCGAGATAGGCGAATCATCTTTAACCAAGAGAGCGTTCCCAATTGATAAGGGATGTGACCGTGGAAACTATTATTGTGAAGGCAGAGTACTGTAAGAAATTTAAAAAAAAATATCAATCAAATAGTTCTATAATATTAATCATAAATATTTCTCCTTACCGATAGTCTCTTGTATCTTACTTTTAAATGTCAAATGTCAAATAGAAAATTTGATAAAATAAATTTAAAAAATCCATATTTATAAATTATATATAAAATAAATACTCAATATTAAAGTGAATATTTATATTTTCATCTTAGAATTTATAAGCTTTCAAAAATTTAGTTACCAATAACAAAAGGGCAACACATAAGAAAGAAAGAAAGTAATTTTAATGTCCACAAGGCTAAAAATAGCCTATGGGACTGATTGCTTTTCCATCTGGCTCTTGTAATTGGCCCTTTTCCTATGGAGTTTTACAATAAACTCTCCCAGCTTCTCGAAAAACTCTTCGCTGAATAGATTATCCCATGAGCTCGCTGCCAGAATACCTACATTATTTTCCCTACTGTCATTGAAGGCCTTGCATTCTAAAATGAAATGTTTTTTTGTTTCCACTTTTCCGAAAGAGCAAAAAGTACACACTCTTTCCTCCTACATTTCTTTTGGCATTTTCCAGCGCCCTGTTTCACAACGGAGTTGATGAGAATTAGCCCTTAATTAAGCAATAAGAATTTTAGATCTCCAAGAAATATTGGCCCCTATGTATGCTTTTTGTTGATGATTACGAGTGGGGTTAAACTCTTCAATGTAGTACTTCTTCTTTCTCCCTAACTCTTTCTCCCAGGTACATTTGTGGAACTTATCCATAAAAAAAGTTTTTATCTCTTTACTGTTTGTAGGACGCATGCTCAAGAAAATAGCCGATTTACTAAACCATTTGATATTTTTAGACATCAAAGTCTTCTTTATTTTGCACAATCTGTCATTAAACACAACCTTAGGCCATCTACCCTCTTTCATTTGCTTAAATTTTTTCAAATATCTTATGACTCGCACCATAACAATTGCTTCAATAGGAACAACCCCTGTTTCACTTAACAAGATAGCATAAGGAGATGCACTTTTAATTTTGAATTTGTTTGTAATCAAACACTTTGAATTTTCTCAATTTGTTTCCACTGCATGTCGGTTGTGTTGCTAGCCCACAATTCACAGCCGTAGAGAATCATTGGAATCACTAGAAGCCGAAAAAAGTGTTAGAGTGGTTTTCCAGTCCCACAAATCCACCTCTCTACACATATTTTGAAGAGCATAAAATCCTTTCCAACCCCCCAAAGTTATTTTATTTATAAAACCATCCCAACTTAAATTTATGTTGAAGTCAATTCCGAGGTATTTGTAGTCTGCAACTTCTTCCAGAATGTTGCCTTCAAAGTAGAACTTATGATGGTTATGCTTTCTTTTGTTAGAGAAAACCACTACTTTCTCTTTGCTAATATTGACTTGCATCCTCACGCTTCTACAGAAATGTTCAAGGGAACGTAAGTGCTCTTACAAACCAAGAGTCGATTTAGCAATCAGTATAAGGTCATATGTGTACAAAAGAAGCCTTATAACTAACTTTCTCAAATGGATACTGTCACCCCCTTGCGAATTTAGCCACTTTTGAAGCTTGTCAATATATAAACCAAAAAGGGTAGGAGACAAAGGGAAACCTTGCTTGAATCGATATCACTTCTAAAACTTTTAGAAATCCCTGCTGAGGTTCTAATTTTGACTTTCACCTCTTCATACAGTCTATGCACAGCTACTCTCAAATTCCTAGGAACCGCGAGTTCCTCCATTTTGCGGTAAAGCTTACACCTAAGAACCGTGTGAAAGGTTTTTCTGAAATTAACAAAGCAACAATATATTTCTTCCTTTTTTTCTCAAACTTTTTCAATGATGTGCTTTAAAGTTATACAATGATCAACTATGGAATGTTTAGGTCTAAAACCTGCTTGCCCTTTAGCATGTTTATCTCTTTCTTCAACCCACTTGCTGATTTTATTTTCTAACATTCTTCCAAATAACTTTGCAAACAAGGGGTTTATCATTATGGTTCTATAATTGAAGGGATGATTGACGTCACTACTCTGGAAAATAGGTAGTGCCATACTAGTTGTCCAATCTGAGGGGAACCCCTGCTGTATGATGTTGTTGAAATTTTTTGTGTTGTGAGGTGAAATAATTTTTATGCCCCACTTTAGATACTTTGCTTGGAGTTCAACTAAGTCTTTTGCTTTTCCAGCACCCAACTTCTTAATACCCATCGCTACCTCTTGCACCGTGAAGGGTTTTGTGTCTATGTTGACCAAGGGAGGAGGGTCAACCTTGGTATCCTGCTCATAAAGTTGTCTTGCATAGTCGAACCATTCAGAAGATGTAATGTTGTTTTTAGTTTGCACCTTTTTCGGTTGGAGCCCCTTCCAGAATAATTTGGGGTTATTTTTCCCAAGGAAGATTAGTTCTTCTCTCCTCGAAACCATGAAATCAACCTTTTTCTTTATTAATATTTGCTTGTAAGCTTTGAGATTTATGTTATCCTTGTCTGACATTATGCTTGCCTTTTTTCATTCCTCGTCAAACCAAGCATTAAGAGGAAAGCAATTTGTTTCAGAATTCTTAATTTTTGTCTTTTGCACTCAGCAAGTGCACTTTTAATTAAATGTGTTAATTTGTGACTACAAAGGCCATGAAATGATATTTCCTCCTCCTCGAAGAGCCTCTCTAGACTTATTTTGAAGGTATTACAATTCTCTGGAGTCAAAATAATTATTCCATCTGGGGGATTTTGTTGAACACACTGAGTTTTTTACCCTAATTGCTTCTTTTTAATCCAAGATAAAATTAAATAAATTGGCTTGTGATATGATTTTAAGTCCCAAATTTGAACTCCAATCAACACTTTCTCCATTTTCTCACACAAACTATGTGATAAAATTACATAATCTACTACACTTGCTCCATTATAAGTATTGCAAGTGAAATTGCCGGACTTTTCCCACCTAGTCAAACCATTACAAATGACTAAATAGAAAGCCCCACATAGCGTAAGAAATTGTTCTCTAAAGAGATTGTAGCCTTTATCCTCTGAAATTCTTTCCCGCTGATGATTACTCTCTTCTGTAAGGCAGATAGGGTCACAGTCTTCTTTACAGCATAGAATGCTAGCTTGTTCCCCTGTAGTTCTAGCATTGAAATCCCTCACTATAAGGACTTCGCCTAGCTGAGAATATATTGCAATATCTACTTTTATGGCTGCAAAGGGATCTTTGTGATCAAGCTCTCTATTTTTGTAGGTTTTTGAAACTTCCAGCGCAAAATAGCATGTTGCAATTCTGATGTGATTTCCATTTTTTGATATTTTAAGCCAGGCAACTTTCTTATTTAGGTCTTCTTTTTCTAGCCAAATGAAACGACCTTCTTTTTATCTCACTAACACCATGATACCCTCGTGCCCTTTTCCATTCTCTAATGCCTTGTTCCACACTACTATCTTCCAGTACCCTTCAAAAAATGGTGTCTTGCACCCTTCATGCTCATGTGTTTCTATGAGGAAAATTATGTTTCTACCTTCCGCAATAGGCCTTAACCCAAGTCCTCGTCTCCATGGGTAACCCCTGCAGTTCCAACAAACTAATATTAATGAAACCTGGGTACAACTTGATTGCTATTTGTTTTGACATGCAAGACTCACAATTGAGTCTTTATCCCTGCTTGCCCATACTAACCTTGCTTTCTCATTTCTTGTTGAAGAGTTTGTTGCCTCTTCTTTGTTATCATTTTGCTGCCTTTTTTTGGAAGGAGGTCCAAAATGCACTATCACGGATTTACCTTTATAACACCATGCTCTCTTTCCCTCATTTCTTGCTGCCCTAACTTTTTTCATTTCGTCCTTCCTTTCCTCTTGTTGTCTTACAATTAAATCTTCTTCTAGAAAAAACTGAGAACCCCTCAAGAGATGCTTCTTGCCTAGAATGATATCTTTATCATGGACTCTAGGCATAATGAATTTTATGGGCTTGGCTCTCTCACCGTTAAGCTTACCTACTCTCCATGATTGGCATACTTTTCCTTGCCATTGCAGCTTGTCTTTCAAGAAGTCTCTTGCAAGGTCAAGAGTACATTAATTTTTCCCATAATCTTTCACCCTTTTAATAATTATGTTTGTTTCTCTATCTTGTCTTTCCTTGCTTTCTATATCTTGCATGTTGTCAACCTGAATGTTTGTTTCTCCTTCCCTCTTTGCAGAATTTCTAATAACTTGAGCCTAGGTTTTTTAGAGTTTTGCAGAATCTCTTTTCCTTTCTTCTCTTGATGTCTCTTCATGGTTGTCTATTTGGGAAACTACTTTCCCATTATCCTGGGATGGTTTCGCATTCATCGCCTCTATATTCTCCATTGCAAATTTCTTGATGTTTTTCACCTCTGCCTTCATGCATTGCCATTCTGTCCTCCCTATCAGGAGAGCTTCCTCTAGAAATGCCACTTACTCCTTCATAACTTTGTTTCTTTCTGCTAAAGCCTAGTTTTCAGCTATTATCATATGGATTGTACAATCTATTTCCCACTCTTTAGCTTCTACTACCTCCAACCTCTTTTTTTCATTTAACAATTCTTTCACATAAAGATCCGATGATGAAATGAGAGGTGTGGATGTGGGACTATATAAGGTAGAATCATCAATGACTTTTCCTTTTCCTTTGGACTTTGTTTTTCCGCATGCTTGCAAAGAGGACTTATTTGAATGTTGTTTCTTGCGAAGGACTGAGTACTTTCCCTTTGAGACCTTTTTTCCTTGTCTTCTCCGATTTTAGACGATCTAGTCTTCGTTTTAAAATGCCCTGATAATGTTTGGCATTGACCCAAACCCACTTCCTAGCTCTGGATGATGAGACAATTTTCGCTTTCCCTATATCATTTGTTTCCACGGGTTCTGAAGTTTCTTGTCCCATTATCAAATAAATATTGAATGCACAGTTCAACTACATTTTCTGCTTCTTACTTCTTTAATTTTCACCAGAAACAGTGTGTGAGTTCAGAATTCTGTGAATGTTTCTCTCCATTGCAATACCAATAACTTTCTCTAGACATAAATACCCTATAATTTACTAGCTTCTACATTCGGTGCTCATTCTTCCAAAAAAATCTGAAATCCTAAGTTTCATTTCCATTTGTTTGGCACTTCCTTTGGTAATTTGGTACCCAATCCCTCACACAGCTCACATAGAAAAGAAAATTTCGTTCTGCTTTTACAACTCAGTCTCTCACCCAGGAACTGGCATCCTACTACCCCAAAAAGATGACCATAAATGAAATTCGGGAAAGAAAAAAAATACGAATATGCAACCTATCTTCAAGTTTCTAAGTCGCAAGCTGCATAATCACGCCCAAGCAACTAGGATTGCGACTATGCGACTTTTCTAAGTCTCATGCAACTATTTTTCCAGGGAAGAAAATGCGTGTTGCATTCGGTCAGATTTATAACCTTTCTGTTTAATGATATAACTGTAAAAAACTCACCAAAATCAGAACAAGAGTCAAAACTTGGCTTTAAAGGTCGGAAACTGAACATCAGCCATACATTATTTAGAGATATTTTCACTTATTACCGACAGCTCCTCGAAAATGTCTAGAACAATGTCGAAAATACTAGCCTTTAAGATGAAGAGGGAAAGCACTGAAGAGGGCAGAGCACTGTATTTTTGGATAGGAAGAGGATTCAATCACAGAAATAACCCAAGTGTTTTACACACAAAACATTGAGCTGCGACTCTTCAATTAATCGAGCAATCACTCTAAATTACAATCTTGCTCACACTAAATACAATGAACCCAGTGAAGGGTATTTAACCTAAATCGACATGCACACACTCTCACATAACTGAACTCACCAAATCTATCTATAGCTCAACTCAACTAATTCATTTAACTTATTTTCTAACTCTGCATGCGGGAAGTAATTATATATTTTAACACTCCCCCTTAGTTATGACCGCTAAACTAAAACATAACTCATGACAACTCAAACATTCCTGCTGGTCTATGTCTCAGCTAGGCTTACAAATCCCAAGTTTCTTTTGTGAAACTCAAACAAATCTACTGCTAATGGCTTTGTAAAGATATTAGCCAATTAATCACTCGATTTACAAGGCTTCAAGTGAAATTCTCCATTTCTCACAAGTTCTCGAATAAAGTGATATTTAGTATCAATATGCTTGCTCTTTTGATGAAACACACTATTCTTGGATAGTGCAATCCTTGACATGTTGTCACAGTATATCGTTGTTGATCCTTTCTGTTTCTGCTTGAGTCCATCTAATACTCTTCTTAACCATACTGCTTGACATGTTCCTGAAGTTGCTGCTACATATTCTGCTTCTTAGATGCCCATGCTATCACTCCTGAACCAATATGGAATACATAACCGGATCTGCTTTTCTGATCATCCAAACTTCCTGCAAAATCACTAACTGTATATCCAATAAATTCTTTCTTTTTTGTCCTTGAATACATTATGCCATAATCTCTCGTTCCTGATATGTATCTCAGAATTCGTTTTCCAACACTCCAACGTGTGTCTTTTGGAGTCTCCATAAATCTAGAAATCAAACTTACTCCTTGCATAATATCTGGTCTTATTGCTGTGAGATACATGAGGCTACCAAACAATATTTTGAATAGAGTTGGATTGACATCTGCTCCTTCATCATCCTTACTTCACTTTGTACCTGTTGCAACTAGTGTAGGTACAGGTTTGCAATTATCCATCCTGAAACTTTTCAACAAATCTCCGGCATATTTATTTTGACAAATAAAAATTCCTTTTTCAGAATGCTCAACTTCAATGCCAAGAAAGTATTTCATGAGACCTAGATCTGTCGTCATGATTGCTTTAAATTCATCTATTTCAAGATCACCTATAAAAATCATATCATCAACATATAAGAAAACATTAAAAATATGTCCATGCTCGTTTACCTTTTTGTATAAGGTAGGCTCAATGCTACTTCTGCAAAATCCATTCTTGATCATGTAGTTTTCAAATTTGCTATACCATGCTCTAGGTACTTGCTTAAGTCCATAGAGCGCTTTCTTCAATCTGTAAAATTGATCTTCTTTACCTTCAACTTCATATCCTGGAGGTTGTTGCACATAAATTTCTTCTTCTATAATTCCATTCAAAAAGGCTGATTTGACATCCGGAGAAAATGTTTCTCCAAAGTCTATTCGCTGTTTCTGCGAGAATCCTTTTGCTCCAAGTCTTGATTTAAATCTTTCAATCTCACCTTTCTCATTCACTTTTGTCTTGTACACCCACTTCACACCAATTAGATTTTTATCGTTTGGTAAATCAACCAAATCCCATGTGTCATTATTTTCAATTGAATTCATCTCTTCATCCATGGCTTGCACCCAATTTTCATATCTGATTGCTTCTTCAAACGAAGAATGTTGGAATACCAACAATTCAAAATTTGAATTAACATCCAAATCATCATAAATATATTTTAGACTTCTCATCTTTTTCTTACCATCACTTGATTTATTATCTGATTCGCTGCTTGGAGAATTATAATATGTTGATCTTCTTGAAGATCCATGTTGCTCTGAAAATCTTGGAGTCCTCGCTGGTGTGACTCTGCTTGGTGTCTGCTCTCTTGATTCTTGCTGCTCCTTTTCTTCTACATCATCCTCTTCCATCAATGGTGCTTGTGCATCGGTTAGTGTGTCTACAGTCCCATTCCATGCCTCTTATTATTTGAACACAACATCTCTGCTAACGATTGTCTTCTTGCTGACAGGGTTATACAGTTTGTAAGCTTTTGATTGCTCACTATAACCAGTAAAAATACATTTTTCATTTTGATCGTCTATATTGCCTCTTATTTTCTTAGGCACATGTGCATAGGCTACACATCCAAAAACTCTGAAATGAGATACACTGCATGACATACCTAACCATGCTTCTTCTAGAACTCTGTTCATCACATTCTTTGTAGGAGATCTATTTATCGCATAAACCGCACACGCAACTGCTTCTGCCCAATACTCGTTAGACAAGTGTCTTGCTTTCAACATGCTCCTTGTCACGTTCATGATTGTTTGGTTCTTTCTCTCTACTACACCATTCTACTGTGGTGTGTATCTGGTTGTAAACTGTCTTCTCATTCCATGTTGTTTGAAGTACTCATGGAATGCCTTTGAATTGTATTCTCCACCACGATCCGATCTCAATACCTTGATCTGTCGATCACTTTGGCTCTCCACTAAGGCTTTGAACTCTTTGAACTTTGCAAAAGTTTCAGACTTCTGCTTCAAAAAGTAAACCCAAGTCTTCTTGCTATAGTCATCAATAAAAGTGAGGAAGTAACAACTTCCACCAATTGACTATGTCCTCATAGGTCCACACAGGTCAGTGTGCACTAACTCAAGTGGTTTATTTTCTCTGTAAGAATCTCCTTTTGGAAAAATTTCACGGTGTTGCTTTCCCAAGATGCAACACTCACAAGTGCTAGCCGGTTCTTTGATGGGAGGTAAACCTTTGACCATCTATTTCTGCTGCAACAATCTTAAATCGGAAAAGTGCAAGTGTCCAAACCGTAAGTGCCATAACCAGTAATCATTAGAACATGCAGTTGTAAAAGAATTAACCTGATCATTGCAGTTCATAATTAGAGGAAAGAGTTTGTTCCTCGTCATCTGCACCTTTGCAATCTGCTGCTTGCTTGGGGATTTGTCATAAATAACACATTGTTACCCTTGAAAGATAACTTTGTATCCATTCTGCGTCAATTGGCCAACACTTATCAAATTGTGTTTGAGTCCACGGACATAATATACCTCTGATATGGTCTTTGGCTCCCCCTGCTTGGTCACAATGTTGAACACTCCTTTTCCATCTACATTCACAGTCTTGTCAGTCCCTAACTTTACCTCTGTCTTCACAGATGCATCCGAATTTGCAGCCCAATTTTTGTTGCCTGTCATGTGGTTACTGCAACCACTGTCTAATAGCTAGACCTTATCAGATGGTTCATGCATGTTGTTGCATGCTAGAAACATGGAGTCAATATTCTTTGTAATAACATTAGCTCTCTGATTTCCTTGATCAACTATCTTCTTCTTACAATCACGAGCATAATGACCAAATTTATTGCATTAATAACACTTCACCTTTGATTTGCCAAACCTTTGATTGTTGTGAAAGCTTCTGCTGCTGCTGCTTCCACTTTGATGCTCATGCTCTTCTCGGCCATCTCGCTGACCACCATAGCTGCTGCCTCGTCCTCTGCCTCTCAATCGACCTCTGCCTCGACCTCTTGAAATATAAACTTGACTTTTGAAGGCAATTTCTAAAGTGAATCCTTATTTCTATCTATCCTTGCCTCATGCGATAGAAGGGATCCCATCAACTCATCAACTGTCAATTTTTCCAAATCCTTCGCTTCTTCTATGGCTACTACCACAACATCAAACTTGGTAAACAAAGATCGAAGAACCTTCTCGATCACTATTCGACCTTTAATATCTTCACCATAGATTTTTAACTAATTGACGACAGAGATGACCCTATTCATGAAGGAATCAATTTCCTCTGTCTCCTTCATCTAGAAAATTTCAAAATCTCTCATAGTATTCTGCAATTTAACAATATTAACTTTGGTCATACCTTGATAGCTTGTCGCCAAGTTTTCCATGCTTCATTTGCTGAAGAAGTTATCATTATCTTCTGGAACACTGCTCGATCTACTCCCTGCTAGATTAGAAGCAATGCTTGTTCATTCTTCCGCTTGTCTTTCTTCCATTGCTCTCTGTCTGCATTGCTAAGGGCTCGTTCTTCTGCGTCTATTTGGGGTTCTGCAAACCCAAACTTGACATAATCCCAAACATGATGTGCTTTTATCATGGTCTCCATCTTAATGGCCCACACATCATAGTCCTTCCCTGTGAAAAAAGAAATTTGTGGTTGAACGATGCTTGTAACCATCTTTCTTCAAAATAAAATTCACTAATAAAACCCTAAAATTTCTTTTTTTGTATGTGCTTTGCAAAACTCAACAAATAACCTTCAAATAAAACCCTAAAATTTCTTTTTTTTTAATGTGCTTTACAAAGCTCAACAAATAACCTTCAAATAAAACTCCAAGTTTATCTTTTATATAAAAAATTTCTAAAAATACCTTTATATAAAAACCCTAGATTTTAGCTTTATATTATTTATATAAAAATTTCAAAAAAAATCTTTCTCAAAAAAAAAACTGATATAATAAGCCCTTTTATAAAAAAACTTATTATAATCTCACTCATAAAACAAAACGTTTTCAAAAATCCTTTGAAACTTCCCTTTTAAAAAAAAACACCTCACGTGTTTTTAAAAGACTCCCTTTTAACGAATGTTTTATGAGAAAAAGTCTTTTCATATGACTTTAAAATCTTAAGTATTCAAAAAAGCCTTACTGGGTTGACTTTGAAGTCTCTACCGCTTTCTTGCTCCAATATAGCAGCGTGCTAACGCATTCCTTGAACCAATCTCTCACGTTAGTCCACTAATGCACTCCAAAACCGGAACGCTCGGCGTGCATGAAAAGCACTGTAAGTGTTCACTTGTAACGCGGTTCTCTGTTGTGGGTACCAGGGTTATAATGTTCTATCTATGATTAACAGTTGTGTTATAGTGTATTTAATTTAAATTGACATGAAAGGTATTTAACCTAAATTGACACCCAGACACTTTCACATAACTGAACTTGATCAACTCACTTAACTCACTCACCAAATCTATCTATAACTCAACTCAACTAATTCAGTTAACAGGTTATCTATCTATATGCCGAAAATAATTATATATTTTAACATATATATTTGAATGAAACAGTGTAATATCCTTCCACCCAACGGTAGAAGTTTGTACGATTCAAATTTCAAATCAGAAGTTCCCCTCACAGCGATGTCGCAATGGGTTTTTATGACAAAATGAACGGGGATGTAGTTGGAGGCATGAAAGAAATCCTCAAATGATAAAACAAAAAAATATTTCTTTTGAAGTAGTTTCCAAGATTGTACCAGTAAAATAACAGAGGCATTATTCACACTCTCCTCCACCGTTGTGAAAGGAAAAAGAGAAGACGAAGATACCTTGGGTTTGAATGGGCTCTCGTGACTTCAAAACATCCTAGTTTCTTATCACACTAAAGAAAACGGTTGACCTTACAAAATGAAATACCTGAAAAACCTGTTCGGAGATCTGAAATCAGCCACGGTCACGCCCTACAAGACGTCGGTTGCAGGCTCTCTAAATGTAAAAATGTCGATAAAACTACATGATTCAATTGATGTTAAATATTTATATTATTTGGAAGATTTAATAATAATTTATAATATCATTGTAAACATGTAATAAGAATTTATAACGGGTTTTATAATAGAATTTTTATGTTACACATTTTGGTAAATGTTATTAATGTTTTAACGGAAACATTTGGTAAAGGTCATGTTTTTTTCATTGCATTCTTTTGTATATTTGTTATATAACTTTAAAGGTAATATCTAAAAAAAATTTAAAAATTAATAAGAATTATATATAAAGTTTAATAATATAAATGATAATAAGGTTTTATAAAATAATATATGTATGGTTTTATAGGAAATGTGTATATTTTATTAAGAAAACATATAGATGAGCATATTTATATTTATTTTTCATTTTTATTAAAATAATAAGACAAAGTAAAACATAATTTAGAAAAAGAAAAAAGAAAAAAAAGAGAGGACAATTTCAGTTATTTATTTTACTTTTTAATTGTGATATTTAATAATCATAACATAAATGTCTATGTGTTTTTGTATTCTTCCATTAATTTTTTTCTTTTAATTTACTAATAATTATTTCTTGTAATATTTAATACAATAAGTGATTTTAGTTTGTCATTAAAATGGAAAATATTCCATTCCTTAATCTTCAAAATTTTTAGAGAAAAAATAAAATCCAAACACTCTAACCCTTTGACAATGTCCACCCTAAAATTAAAACTATACACACTAAGAAAACTTTCCACTCACAAAATGAAATATTTCGTTTCCTATAGCTTGCTAATGATTGGGATTTATCATAGGTATTTCATGTAGGTGCATTAGCTATAAATAACAACCAAATGAATATTTGAGAAATTATAAGATTGAGGAATTATAAGAAGAATGCGTAGGAGAATCTAGATATTATGAGACAAAAAGGATGAATGTCCAATTGTTGTTCTCGCAAATGATGATCTAAAAAAGGGTACATGTTGCTTCCTTGCATGGTGTAGATATGGAAAATTCTTTAATGTTTAGCAATATTCCAACATGTCTATTATATATTTAAAATAATGATTTAAAAGCTAGGAAGAGAGAGAAATCGAAAGAAAGAATCTCTAGTGTGTGAGTCGAGCCTTCACATCCATGGTAGGAATTTTTTAATGTGTTTTCCATTACAACCCCTATATCTCTTCTTGTATAAGTCTCTTCAATTCAACATTCTCTGCTTGAAGGCTATGGTTTATCTCTTCATTCGAATGATGAGAAGACGATGAAGAGGAAGAATGATATGTTATGAAACCAACTCCAAAAATAGAAGAAAAGAGAGATCAACGCCTTAGAAATAAGCCATTTCGAGGGGGAAAGCTACTTTAAATTACATAAATGAACAATTCTTGCATTATTCAAATAACAAAACCTCCTTTCTATATATAGGAGTCCATGGGGTCACAATATAATCCTAGCTGACCTAACAATAATAATATAAGGGCCATCAGTAGCAATAGTGGGGTTTTGTGAGGCACAATAATAACAATATGGGGACTACAGGGATACAAAAATAACAATAAGGAAGCTACACTATGACAATAAGGGACTACACTAGTAATATGGGGACCTAACATGTCTCTCTCCTTCAAAAAATTGTTGTCCTCAATGCTTGAGTAGTTCAAGATGCTTTTGTATAAAATTCTCATCCTCCCATGTGGAATCTTCAGTGGGTAAGTTCTTCCACTTGATGAGATACTCTGAAATTGATTGATTTAGTAGCTGTCGAGTTCTTCTTTCCGTGACTACTTCAGGTTCCAATATAATTTTCCTTCCTCATCAAGTTCTGGCAATATAGTTTGAACTGGAAGTTTGTCACCTATAACCTTCTTTAAGCATGAAGCATGGAAAACTGGGTGCGCTCAAGAAGAAGTAGGAAGCTCCATTTTGTATGCCATAGTACCATCTTTTGCAACACCTTGTAAGGACCATATTACTTTGGCGATAATTTATTATCCTTCTTAGCTTGCTTGAGTGACATTTTTTTGTATGGTTGTAGCTATAAAAAGACCCAGTATCCTACATCAAAAATTTTTTCGCTGTGATGTTGATCTACCCGTTGTTTCATTCAATTTTGTGCCAAATTTAGGTTATCCTTTAAGAGTTGAAGAACTTGTTGTTGATGCTCGATGTGATCTTCCACTGCTTGAACCTTATAATTTTCTCTTAAATATGATGTGATGGATGGTGGATGATATCAAATGTATAATGGATTTCATTGGTGTAACAGTTGTTATATCAAATCCATTACCAAGTCCTACCACTTGATGATTTGATATTAGCTCTGATACCAAATGTTATGAAACCAACTCCAAAAATAGAAGAAAATCGAGATCAGCACCTTAGAAATAAGCCACTTCGAGGGGGAAACCTCCTTTACATTACATAAATGAACAATTCTTGGATGATTGAAATGACAAAACCTCATTTTTATATATAGGAGTCCATGGGGTCACACTATAATCCTAGCCGACCTAACAATAATAATCTAAAGGCCAACAATAGCAATAGTGGGATTTTATGGGGCACAATAATAACAATATGGGGACTACATGGGTACAACAATAAAAATAAGGGGGCTACACTACAACAATAAGGGACTACACTAGTAATATAGGGACCTAACATGATCACTAGAAGATGTGGATGGGGCATTGTTCTCTGCTCCTTGTTTCTCATGTTCCTTCTCATAAGCTTAATCCATTATGTCCAAAATTTTGTACATCCTAAGAAATACCTCATACATTTCTTTGTAATCCTCCATTGTTGCATGTTCAATTTCTCACACTCGTAATTCACACCAGCGAGAAGACCGCTCTATTACCAAACTTGATCTAGGTCCCTTCAACTATTAGAATTATCCAAGATATTTTACTTATGTAATGTTAGAATAATTGTATTTAAAATATAATAAATAACCACATGTGCATGCTTAAATAAGATGAAACATAATGACGATCAAAAAATCAAGAACGCGACACATTTGATAATAGAGTTCACCTACTGTGGGCTATGTCTCTAGGCTCGTTGTCCAGAGAGTGGAGGTCGATTCATATAATGTTGTAAATCATGATGATGTACAAGGAATATTATTTGTCATAAAAAGGACATGAACCCTCAACCATAGTGTCTTGTCTCTCCATGAGACGTTCTCCCTACAAGAATTATTACACAATATGGGCTTCCTTAAGCATGACAAGCTAATACAATCTCACAATAATTTTGCAACAAGCATCCCTCAACATAGTAGTAAATAGGGATCTCAAGAATAATACATCATCTCAGCAAGAACAAAAGGAAACTTAACGTGACTTCATCATGTACCTCCACTTCCAAAGATGACTGAAAAATGAAAGGCTCGACTGCTAAAACTAACTACACCACATAATTTCTGGCAACAAGTAGTGTAAAATCGACTGTCAACTCGTGCAATACTGACACTGTCAAAATATGGGCTATCGAGAATCATTTATATTCCTCTTATTTCCACAAAGATTCATATTTGTGGGGCAACTGCAATTATTCTGCTCAGATGGAAAATCTTACCTCACCATCGCGCTCCCTACAAAATTTTGTGAAAAATGACTATAAAGCTGATATCATTTTGACAATGTGAAATTTTACCTCCCGAGGAAAATTCTCCAAGTTCATGGTTCCACACCCTCTTTTCCTAGGCAAGGTTTTGTCGGTGTGGTTCTACCTTGTCCACTATGCATGGTTCCACTTCTCTACAAGTCCGATCGGTTGTCGGTTTGTTCGGCGATGCCCATGTGCAAATGAAACAGACGAGTTTAAATAATGAGATGGTGGCAGAATTTACCAAGTCCCGCCACTTGGTGTAACAACTGTTACACCACAGGTTAAGTTGAGGTGGACAGAGGTCCTAAGGTCAAACCCATAGGCCTCCCCCTTGATCCATTAGTTGCATATTATTATCTTTTTAACCAGTGTTTTGTTTGATGACCTAAATGTGTCGTGATTGTTACGCTATTGCTCTAAATTTGATTGTTAGTTATTGTTGTGCTAATATCAGTTTCAGATTTATAATGAAATTTCTTATGTTTGCTTCTTGTACAAGGGTTTATAGATGTGCTTATGAATGATAAACAAACAAAATTTTAGAGATTAAGTTGATTTCATGAACATAAAAGCATGGAAACTAAATTTTGAACAACGACATATAAACACACGGCAAACCATGACAACTAAATCAATAACACATGGTTTTGATGAAGGAGTTCACCCCTCCTGAGCTACATCTCCTTGTTCCAGCTTCCATGGCATGGGCCTTTGTATTAGCTTCAATTGTGCAAAAATGTTGTTTACAGTCTCCTCCTCCAATGGCTCCAAAACATCAAAATCTACCAAGAATGACTCTTCCTGAGCAAAAATTGGTCGAAAATTGGCTCAGTTATTGTAAAAACCCAATTTTCCTACATTTTCTCCATTAAATCTGGAAAATGTCCAGTTAGCATGGCTAAATTTGGAGTTCCTTCCTAAAATAAATCTCCTGCCAAAAAATGTCGCTATCCTTAACATGTAGTTAATGATGGCTTAATGGATAAGCGCATCACTATATTGTGCGTTATCCATATGCTTAAGTGGCGGATTAAGTTAATTCTTAAGCGTGATTAATATGTCATAATCTGGATTAGTGGCATAAAACAGGTTTAACATTTGAAATTTCCAATGGTGATAAGGTGCTCGCCCCTTGGTTCTTAGCTTACGATGATATGGGATGGGGTTGCCCCCCTCTAGACCCCCAACAGTGGCACGTAAAAAGTTCAAATATGTTTGGAAGTCTTATGGGTTAAGACCCATGGAGCAGAGGAGTTGATAGCATGCTCGTGTAGCACGAGGGTGGTTGTAGCTGGTTCGACCCTGACCCCCACAAAAAATTTTATTTTCATTACATTAACACAATTAAGGTTTAAAAAAATTGGCATATAATTCATATGCACCTACCCACCTGTCTGCCAAGTTTAGTGCCGGTCCACCATATATATATCACCTCTACTAGATTAGAACCTCCACCAGTTTAGTTTTCCATCCGCTATGTTAAGAAGTCTCCACCACCGTTAACCCTATCCTCCATATATATGGGAAAGCCTCCGCTATATAGCTCTGCCAAATCCATAAGTCCTCCACCATAGACTAAGGCCTAAATCTTGGTTTCGAATAATATATGCACCATATATATATATATATATTTGAACTTAATAATATGAGAATTTGAAATTCAATCCAAGGTTGGATGGGTCCACACTAGAGGGGACATGTGGCGGCCTCTGGCTGCACCACGTGTCTAGCTCTGGTTGGACTACTCCAACCTAAAAAAAATTCTCATTCAATCTTAGAGTAGGAGGAAAAAAAAAATTAATTCCAAAGTATCATTGGTGAATCTAACTGTGACACTTGTTACAATTCCATTGGCTGAAATTGGAGAATATTCCCTAGATATTCCTAAGATTTTGACTATATCCAAGTCATCAGTTTTTCATTGTTCTGCATATTTTTTACCTGTTCAGGAAAACGGACAACAGGTCGTAACTTCTTCATCCATATTAGGATTTAGATGAAACAAATTGCATTGGAATCTTGGCGACGAGCTCTACGTAGTCGTTTAGGTTTGGAGAATTTATGAGCACTTTCATTTTTGAGCTAAATACTAAGCCTCTGATCAACTATTGGTTGGCAGCATGTCATATAACATAGGTGGTTAAGTTTTGACCATTTTCATATGTTATATATATATATATATATATATATATATATATATATATATATATATATATATTGGTTTGTTTTGTGTTTTTTGAAATATGGAACCACCTTTTTGGGGGTCGGCCCACATGCGTCGGGCGAGTTCCACCCCCGTCAGTCTCTCTCCATTCAGGCGTTTTCACGTGTTCTAGTGGCCCACCCATGGTACCGGCCTTTGGGTTGTCAATTGGTGGCACCGTGTGGGTCGGGTCCGCCAGTGCGCAGCCCTCCCAACACATCATATATGTGTTGTAATATATGGTGTAAGGTACAGTGGTGACAGGGTTTTACCGCTTGCCACCCCAACATAACAAATTTATATTATGTTGATATGGTTGTTGGGGGTAGTGGGGTTGGTGGTCTGCCACCCCATTAATTTTTTTTAATATAATATATAGGCCCTTTTCATTTTTTCTCGAAATTAAGGGTCATTGGGAGTTTTAAGTAGACAAAAAATTTTCCCACTTTCGGGAGATAGATTCCAACACCTGGTCTTAGTCAATTTGTAGGACCATTAATCCTGGCCCACATGCTCACTTTGACAAAAACTTTGACCATCCCTATCTCCTTCATACGATCTTGGATTGGAGTGTTGTTCACACCATTGGAATCAAGGTGATGAACACTTCGATCTATTCCTGGTTCAAAAGCAATCTGGCCACTTTTATTTTTGACCTATTCTGAGTCCTCTTGAACTTCTGAGTGTCTCTAGAGCCACTTGGATCACTCACGTTGGGGGGTAGGATCATCTTGATTAAAGAAATGATCCAAGGTAGACTGATATTTTTTATGCACCTTTTTTATATCCCACAGACCATCATTCGCCAAATAGATTCTATCATTGCCAACTTCTTATGGTCAAACATAGAGGCTAAGAGAAAGATACATCCTGTCAGCTTGAGAACTATATCTAGGCCTGTCAAATTTTGGGGATGGGGCCTCCTATATTCCTAGATATTTAATATCACATTGTTAGATTGGAACCTCTAGAGGATTTTTTATGGTAGGGGCTTGTGGCAGAGAATCATGTTTCAGTAAATACATTGTACAAAATGGCATGGAGGAATGGGTCGCTATGGGGGCGCCTTCTAACGCTGGTGCATCTATTATTTGGCATATTCTTAGGAAGGAAATCCCATGGTTGTGCTTCAATTTACGTTGGATGATTGGGGATGGAAATAATGTACAAGCTAGACCGGATGTCATCAAAGGCATTAATGGATTGCAGAAATTATGGTGTAGATTTGAAACTGCTCATGAAATTTACAAAATCATAAGACTAAAATCTACTCTATTTCTATGTGGAATGAAATTCACAATCAAGACAAATCGTGAACATGAAATAATAAATAACACACATACATAGAGATTTATCTAGGGGAAAACAACTACTCAAAACCCCTCCTATCTATATTGCATTAATCAAACAATAGAGATGCAATACATATGATTACTCAAGCTTGAGCTCAAACTCCAAGTATATAGTATATCTCTCTGCCTAACTGTCTGACTCTGGCGAACACTTAGCCAGATTTCAACCCCTTCAAGCCCCCATTTCCTTGTGTTGTTCCTTGAGGAATTATCCCTTGTTATTTAGGGATTTCTGCCTCAATTGATTGTGCAATCTTGTTAACAATGGCAGCCATTGTAAATTGAAGTTCCTTGTCACTGCTGCACTTGACCGATACTCTTGTCAAGCTGCGATTTCTATACAACTCGGGAGACCAATGGGATCTACTCGAAGGCAAGTTGTGGATAAAGCCCTGGCCTATTTTGTGAACTGTATTTTCTTCAATCCAAGCATCACTGAGTTCTGCATTACGGCCATGGCCATGGATGGCTAAGCAATTGAAAGCCTGGGAATGCAAAGAACCCAACCCATTCAGTGGAGTCTGCTATGTTATTTTTGTACGAGAGATAGTAAATAATGGAGAGATAAATTGGTGTGATAATGCAGTATTTTTTTAAATTTTGGGATGGAGTGAGAAGGTAAATTTCTTTTGTACATTTGGGGTAAAGATTGTGATTATTTTTTGGAGTGATAAGTTGTATTTTGTAATTTGGAGAGATAAGGAGTGTTTCCATTTGTATTTGGAGTGATAAGGGAAATCCATTATTGTAATTCAAAGTCTTGTTTTACTTTGAGAGAGATCGTGTCACTATCCATTCAGATTTTGAAGACAAATTGCTTCCAATGGTTGTGAGCTTGGCATATTCATTACTTGAAGGTGGAGATTTCTTATGTACTCAATACTTAATAAAGATATCATTTTTTGGTGACTGTGTCCTAGATCTGCTCGAAATTGAACAAGGGGATCTTAGGTGCACCATGTGTGTTTGTGATGGCGCATGTTTTTATGGCTTCATGTTGTTGCTTTTGTGTCTAGTTTTCACACACAAATGATTTCATTTCACACATACATAAGGTTCAAAACCAACAAGCACAACACATGTAATGAAATAGCTGCATGTCAGGATAATTAAGCTCAACAATTGCATCTGGACAACTACAACACATAATCAAAGATTTTCCACATCATCATTTTACATCAACAAGAAAATTCACTTAATCAAGTTATTGCATTTCACTGCAAAGTCTACATCAGCATTCTTGCAAAACCATTTAAGAACTTGTAATCAAATTCATTGTTTTAAGTGAATCATTAAAAATTCATTGTTAATGAATTTTTAAGAGGACAAGTGAATTCATTGTTGGGTGCATTGTCGATAGTGTTCGACACCCTTCCTTTACGCAAAATCAAGTGAGTGCATGAATTTCTAAAGCAAACAAGCAACAAGTTTACATCTCCAAGCGAGCATGAGTATTAATTCAAGAAATTTGCATCAAGTCAATACAAAGATCAAACCATCAAGTGAGCCAGCATGAAGTTCATTGCAGCAATCATCAAAGCAACCAAACAAGTTAAAACAATCAAGCAAGTTGAGATCGACATCAAGCGAGCATGGCTATTCATTCAAGTGAGTGTGAAGTCATCAACTAAATCAAGTGAGTGCTTAAAAAAACACGATCATCAAGCAAGCATGAATTCCAAAGTTTAAGCGAGAGAATTCTACAATTCTAGCAAGTGTTCCAAGCAAGTGCAATAAGCAACAAATCAAGCGAGTGTGCCATTCAAGCCACATTCAAGCAAGCCTGTCATTAAAGTGAAATAGTTCAAAGTACAACATCTAAAACAAGCAAGCCTGATTTCCAGTGAGAAAGTTCAGATGGCGCAACATATTCAGTTGTTAAACCTTCTTCACAGTTTGATCATCTCCAGTGATGAAGACATGGTGAAAGTTAGCAAAGAAACTCTTGCTGATATTTCACGACATCTACAACAAACACATGAAACTATTGAGTTTCTTCAACTAGAGTCGCAAATTCAAAGGATTTAATTGCAAGAAAAGCGCGATACTTTCAAGTTTTTGAACCATCCAGATGAAAAGTCATTCATCCCAACAACTTCAAGTGTCGAAGTTGTTCTAGTTCCAATTTCTTCCAAGCCAATCATCAAGCCATGGGAAGAAATTCACAATAACAAGAATTGACGAGGCTTATGATATGTCAAAAATGACACCAACTTACATATTCCAGATTATTCCAAGCCAATTAAGTTCATCAGCGCAGGATTTCTTTCACAACTCATCTCAGCAAGTTTTGAGAAAGTTGCAAACAACCATCAATGCACGCAACCCAAAGTTGAAGCCAAACAGAATTGCACGCAACCTGAAGTTGAAGTCCAATTGAAATGTTCTCATTGTCAAAGAACCAGTCATATGGAAGATTAGTGTTTTTATCTCCATCCTTGTCGCCATTGTGGCAAACCAAATCATTCCTCAGAAAAATGTCGCAACCAACCAAAATCAACCAGATTGAAGATACATTATGAATGGATTGACCCTTGGAAATGGTCATCCACATTCAAACTATTGTCTCAGTTCTGCAACCGCATACAATCACACATAGTGCAACAAACAATGAAAAGATTATGGTACTCGCATGCAGTTGAACGGGGAAGTACACCAGTGTAAAACTCCTACACCTAAAGGGGGGGAGTTCAGGAATACTTTCCAAGAGAAGTGTCTCTCCTTTTAGTTGCCAAAGGGGGGAAAATGTTAATGAAATTGACAGTGGTTGTCAGACTGAATGTCTCGACAAAACCAGCAAAAGTAGCAAGTGGGCATCTTCAAAAGCCAGTGGGCATCAAGAAATTTTCCAGTGGACAGTCGACAACAAATAAGTAGTGAGCAACTTTTCAGCACAGCAAAAGCAACAGTGAGTTGTTTTTTGACATCATCAGCCAGTGGGCTTTGAACAAATTTTGTCAGTGGACAAGGATGTCGATTTAATGCAAAGGATAAATGGATCCTTTTGCAACCTGGCACTTGATGGAGTTGTGAAGTGAAATTCAGAGATGAATCATACATACAGCTGACTCATGGTCTCTTCAGATTGTAGTTTTTTAGCATCCATCTTTGGCGGTTTTTTCAGGCAATGTTTTTGAGGATCAACATGAGAACTTGGAAGATGGTTCCTCATTCTTATTTTGGATTTGTCATTGAAGGGGGGAATGTTAGACTCTCTCAAATAACAAAAATAAATCCAAAATAATAAATTAATTAATTAAATATTCCAAGTTAGGAATATGTGCCTAACTTTTGGGTTGTTCCTCAAATATTGGAGTTTGTTTAGTAACTCCTATCTTGGTGGGTTTTTGGTGAGAAATTATCTCAACCAAAGGAGTCTAAGATGGCATGGACTATCTTAGACATTTTCTCTCATCTATTTAAATTGTAAACTAAATTATTTTAATAAGAGATAATGATGAGAATGCCATGAGGCTGAAGCCTCTTTTCCGCCATTGTTTTATCTGGTTTTGTATCTGTGTTTTTCTGCAATATATTTCTGAGTTAATTATTTTTTAATACCTAAAGGAGGGAGTCTGTGGTTTATCAGTTCAACCACTCCCAATGACTCATCCTTGAGGTGGTTGGAGTGGAATATCCACCTCTATTTTTAAAAAACATTCCATAAAAAGGTTGGCGTGGGGCCCCAGTGTTAATCTTCCTCTTTGGCGCGAGGGCATAACTGACTACCCACACCAATGCAAAAACATGGATTTTTAAGTCTCTGCTCAGGGAATTGTCAACAAAAGGAATATTACTCTCATGTAAAGGGACACAATGATGGTCTTTGCAAGGCATGGCACTGCTTATTGATCACGGAAATGACCCTCCAATGGGCAAGATGGGGATTGCAGGGATAGTGACAAAATGCTGCATAACAATAGGATGCTTTGATTTTTGTGAAAAGGTGCAGCAGGTGCAAAACCACCCTGAGATAACCATACTTTTTATCATTAACTTGCATGAAAAACAAGTTAACCTTGCAAGGGTCACTTTTGAGTTATCTATAGATGCTATTGCCAATGCCACAGGCATACCTAGTGTAGGGGAGAAATGGCTCAAGCAAACCAATCTAGACATGAGCTACTTTGAACCCTACCTAAAGCCTAGATACAAAGACCACAACAAATCTATCTTTCCTTTCTCACATTTTCTTGATATATATGCACCTATGATGAGAATCATTATGAAGTATTTTACATGTGAGGGAAGGTTCTCCTAGCTTTAATCCTACCACATCAGGTTGCTTATGCACTTTAATAGAGTGAGGATGCTGCACATACCCTATTACCTCTATAGAAGCATTGACAAAATGTCCTATATTGTACAAAAGAGAGACTATCCTCAACAGATGCAAAGCCTCTTCCATCACTCACTTATTAAAATGGTTGTTATGCATCAATTGCAGTAGAAATACATTCCACGGGAGACCTTCATTGGCAATGAGGTGTTCACCACTCCACAAGGCCAACAACAGCAAGATTTCCCTTCATCTTCTCATCCTCCCATTCCTCCTTCACCATCACACCCCACTACACACTCATTACCTCTCACTAACATACCTTCACCTCAGGATAATCCTCCTTCATCACCCTCTCACAATCCCTCACCATCATCTCACGGAAATGACGAATCAAACAATGAGGAAGAAAATAGTGAGGCACATATTAGTGAATCAGATGGCAATGAGGCAGATATCAATGAGGATGATGGTAGTGGGTCAAAGAGCCATGAGAGGAGTAATGATGGCAATGAAGAGGGCACTGAGACAGATGACACTGAGATGGTTAACATATAACCTTTTCCTTTGAACTACCAGAGGGGAAATAAGCATGTGTTTTCTGCCCTTAAGAGGCAAGGGGCCATGCCTTCTACATCAACCAAGCAACTTGACAAAGGTAAGGAAAAGGTCATTGATGAAGAAGAAGAAGACTAGCATGAAACTTAACAAGAGTTTCAACTTATTCACCTTGACAATGATGATGAAAATGAGCAGAGGATCACAAGCATGCTGCTTAAAAGAAAAGATGGTCAGATTAAAGATCTGCAAGCCAATCTAGGTATGGCTAAGAATGTGATCCACTTATTTAAGGTTGAAAAAAAGCGGCTAGAGGCAGAGAAGGCTATCTATGATATCACAGCTACCAGAGCTCATAAAGAGGCTAGAAAATTCAACGAAAATATAGATGAGGTCTTGGGCACTCATGATGACACTGAAGAAGAGGAAGAACAACTTCGTAGGAAGAGGCCAAGGACAATTGGATTGAGAAAGGCCTTAGCCAAAGAAAGGGAGAAAGAGAAATCCTTGGCAGAGCAACTCACTCCAAGTGAGTTGCTTGCCATGGAAATAGATTATGATAGGGAATATTGGCTAGAGAGGGCAAATGCGTACATAGATGATCAGCTGGAGATGACCAAGAGAGACCTAGACATGCAAAAGAAGATGGCAAGATATTATGCCTTAAGAAACATGATTGCAAGGGCCAAGCTCAAAAGAGCCCTTGCAAAGATTCAAGCCCTAAAAAAGACAAAGCATAAAGAAAATCTTGACATTCTTGCTGATGCATCCCTACAAGCATCCTAGACATGATCAGCAAAACAAATCCAAATTTTGGTATCTTTTTGAGTTTTTGGAAATTTTGGCTTCTTTGAAGGGCTAAGCGCACAACACCACTAATGTTGCGCTCTTTTTTGGGGCACTCAATGGAGGAAAAATTTGCAATTTTGTGTTCATCAAGCTAAGGAAAGAAAAAATGGTACTCCAAAAGTGCCAAAAACATGTAAAAAAATCACCTTCATGCCCTATTTTCAGCACTGGCGTTGCGTCCTAAGCATTATTGGAAAAAGTGGTTTTTGACTAGGAAAATGGACACCAATCAGAAAAATAAAGGCATTTTTGGAAACTAGACGGGACATGCTTTCCAATGAGCTATCATGGAGCTCATTTGGACACTGGGAAGGCCTCCAAATCTCAGTTGTAAAAGACCAATTTTTCCAGATTTGGCGCTGCGCCCTTGGCCCGGTGTTATGCCCTTGAGCCTTGGTGTTGCGCCCTTGCCTAAAATTCAAAAAAAGACACTTGGAGTAAATGAAAATGATATTTTTAAGGCTTATTAGGAAAATATCTCCAAAGTTATATGAGGAGTTAAGTTAGAATTTATTTTTTCATTTATTAAGTTAGGAGATTTGTGCCTTGGGCGTTGCATGGTCTCCTTGGAAAAAAATGGCATTTATGATGTAATTAATGACATTTTGGAAACCTAGCTAGGGTTTTGGTCCTCCTTTGAAAGTTAAATACTGCATGGAGGATGCATTATTCATGTTGTTTATTAATTTTTAAACTCAATATCATAGGTTTGGAGTTGAGGAGAAACTGGCTTTGGAGTTTTGTTAATGCTTTGATTTGAATGGCAATGGAGCAAGCACACTTGCAGGATTCATGAACATGGTTAATGGTGATGTATTTATGATTTAGTATACCTTTCTCAATTTTTCTAGGTGTTCTTCATCTGTTTTAGAAAAAATAGTGATATCATCCAAGTAAATAATGATGAAGTGTCCTAGTTATTCTGAGAATGCTACGTCCATGGCTCTCTGAAATGTAGCACTAGCGTTCATTAAACCAAAGGGAATTTTCACATACATGAAAGTGCCCCAAGGTGTAGTAAAGGCTATTTTTAGTTGATCATCAGGATGTATTAAAATCTGATTGTACCCTGAGAAGCCATCAAGCAAAGAAATTCTTTTAGAAAGAACTACCCTTTGTAAAATATGATCCATCTTAGGTAAAGGGTAATTGTCCTTTAATGAAGCTTTGTTTAAGTTCCTAAAGTCAATACAAAGCCTTATTTCTCCTTTTTTCTTCCTAACTGACACTAGATTAGAAACCCATTCTGAATATCTAATAGGGACAATAATTCCAGTTTCATACATTTTCTTGATTTCTTTCTCAACCAAAGGTATTTGAATAGGGTTGATTCTGTGAAATTTTTGTTTAAAGGGATTTTGGTTTTCTTTGAGGGGTATGTTGTGCTGAATTATTTCTATGTCATAGGACTTCAGATCCTCATAACTCCATGCAAATACATCAAAAAATTCCTTAAACAGCTCTATGTATTTCAGCTTGATGTGAGCTGGCAAAGTTTTAGACAGTTTGATCATCTTTGGTTCTAGTTCACTGCCTGTGTTAAACTCTTCAACTTCAGTTTCAACAGGCTCTAGTTTTGGTTTCTTGGCAACATCATTGAAATAAAACAACTCTTCTAAGGGGACCAGTCCCTTTGGCAAACTTTGATTGTTAGATTGCAGAGTTTCTAAGTCTTCTTTTCCTAGATCTGCACTAATTTCTGTGGTATTTTCACGTTTGTTAGACAGCAGATTTACATCAGAAATCTTTGGAGAGTATACTTCTTCATCAAGTGGTTTTTCTTCAATAGAACAGTCATCTTCATAATTTGAATCTAAACTTGGTAGTTCAAATTCATTTCTAGACTGTAGGAAGTCTTCTATTTGTTTTTCTCCATCAAACACTTGCCAATATTTTTCATTATCAGGGACAGCTGGTCTAAATTTGATTTGGGTAGAGCATTGTTGGGTTTCATAAGGTGTTAAACATGTTCTAGCAGCAAAAGCTAAACTATGGGCACTGATATTTTGGTTTCATGGGACAAAAATCAGTTTGAATTCATCAAATGTTTGTAATAAGTCAATGACATCATTTCTATAGGCTCTAATTCTGGGATGTTTGGCACAATATTCCCCATTCATTTTCCTAACAATCAACTCTAAATCCCCATGAACTTTTATTGTTTTGGCCCCAAATTTCTTCAACAAGTGTAAGCCTAAAAGGAGGGATTCATACTCAGCTATGTTATTTGAACATTGAAAATTTGATCTGGAGGAATGCCCTTCAGTGTGATTATTTTCAGTGTTATGTATCCAAATTCCTGCACCAGCATTGTTCTTAGTGCAAGACCCATCAAAATTCATACTCCAAAGAGGACTAGTTTCGGGTTCAGCAGTTTGACTACTATCCTCTTTATCTTGTGTGCTTTTAGATTGTTCTTGAAGATCAGCACTATGTTGAATTTGTTTTAATTCCTCATATTCTTCATTATGTTGAGGACTCTTCTCTTGACTATCAAGGTTCAAAAGTAATGGATGAATATTTTGTAGCTCTAGACCTGTGATTTTTTGGCTATGTATTTCTGTTTTAACCAACTGTTTTGAAATTTCTGTCTTGTCTTCCTCTTTTTCTATACCTGCCACTAATTCAGTTAAGGTTTCTGGCTCACTAAATGTTTCATCATTAAAAAGGATAAATGAGTCAAGGCCTGTATGTACAGAATAAAGAGGAGAGTTTTGTGGTCTCTCTTGGCTGGTAACCATGTATTGCATATGAGATTCCCCATAAAGTCTTCTAGTTTGATTAAAAACAGGGATGGTTGCATATGTCATATCCATTTGCATTGTTCCTTGTGACTTAGATCCCCAAGATCTTGATAACAACATACCATACTTAGGGGGTACATCAGCCACTACAATATCCATCACTAAACACTTGGCTGGAATTTGTGCTATGTTTACACAAAGGTCTTTGAATAAACCTAAACATTTCACTCTACTTGAGTCAAAGGAGTATAGATCTTTGTATGGTCTGGTGATTTCAAGGCCTAGGCTCTCCATTACATCTTTGGGAATTAAATTGTGAGAGGCCCCTAAATCATGCATAGCGTTGTGTAAAATCTTGTCATGAATCTCCAAACTAACATAAAAAGGAGGGATTGGCCCTTCTTGGTATCTAGCTTCAATCTTTGGACCACATAAGAGCTCTGGTTGGTCATCATTAAGATTGACAGTGTCATTATTCTCTTCTATGTTAAAAGCCTTCAAAATTTGGTATTTATACACATCTTGGGTAGCTAATTCAGTGAGAGGAACAGAGATTTTGATTTTGGAAATTTCCTGCGCCAAACTAAAAGGCATCTGATTTTTTAAAATGTTTATTTCAGCCTTATTAACTACCACTCTATCAGAAAAATTTGTTTTCTGATTTACTCTATTTACATTGGTTAAAATTGTTTTAACAGGAGTACTAGCTGAAGTGCTAATGCTACTAAAATATGCACTCTGTTTTTCATTAATTTGAGTGCTTTTTTCTTTGCTTTTATCAGAATTTCCAGCCACTGTTTTGTCTTTCTGTTTTGTAATTTTGGGTTTATTTATAGGGATCTTTTTGCAAAATTGTCAGAGGTTTTAGTTTTGGGGGTTTCCTGATTCTTTTTACTCCTAAAGTCATATTCTTTTGGAGACTCTATGATGACATTTTCCAGCTCTTGATAGTAATATTCATCCTCTGGTCTTCTATCATCATAGGGTGTGTATAGACCTTGTTTTCTATTGTAATGAACATCAAAGGTATCATTTTCTACCCCCAACATGTTTATATCATCTTCCTCTGTTTATTCACTTGTTTCTTCAACCTCACTTACATAGTTTTGATGAAAAGGAGGTGTAATCTATTGATCATCCTCCCTTGGTCTATTTTGAGGTTGGTTTCTCCTAAAATTCTAATTTTGATTTTGATTCTTGTTTTGAGGAGCTGATTGGTTTTGACTAGCTTGTGCTCTATCAAGTATGCTCATCTTTTTCATCATTTCTTCCATCATTCTCTCCATTTTTGAGCTAGATGTGGAAGGTGCAGACTCTTCCCTAAATGATACTTTCTTCTCATTTCTCATTCTAGCTCTTTTCTCCATTAAATTTACTTCCATAGCTAAGGCTCCTTTCTGCATATCCTCTAAAGTCAAAGGGTCTCTCTCTCTCAGCTGATAAGCCATTTTAGGATCAAACCCTTTAGGAAACTTGTTTAATGCTGAGCCTTGTGGAGGTTTCAATTCTGGGGGCAAGGCATTATAAAAATTATTGAATCTAGTGAAATAAGCTTGAACACTCTCCCCACTGTTTCTTTTGAGGCTATTATAGTCTGAAAGTATTTGAAGAGGGTTTTTCTTGACTTCCCACTTGTTTAGGAATAACTGATGAAGGGCTTGAAGGTCATTGATACTGTTAGGGGTTAAGCCTTTGAGCCATTTTCTTGCTTCTCCCCCTAAACTCTGAGAAAATAATCTAAGTTTGAAAGTTTCATCATCAATCTCATTTCTGTCAAAGTAGTCATTCATCTTATCCACATGTTGTGAAGCATCAGTAGCACCACTGACATCAAATAATGGTATCTTGGACTGATAGTCCTGTGGTAGATTGACTAGAGGTAAAGGAAGGACCAAAGGGGCATACCATGTTGCCATGATAGGAGGTAGAGGTGTATTTACAAGTGGTGGATTAACAAGAGGGACAGTGGGCTGAATTGGAGTGTTTTGGACAATGGGTGTATGGGTAACAGATGTGGATGGACCAGCAAGAGATTGTTGAGCTGATCTTGGATGAGAGAAACCAAAATTATGAAGGAAATGTAAATCAGGTGGAGTAGTTTCTCTACTACCAAGATGTTCACCTCTATCTTGGGATGAAGGTGGAGACTCTAAATCTATCTGATCTATATCATCAAGTGACCTAGTTCTAAATGGATTTCTTAAGTCAACTTGTGATTCTTGTAGAGCTGCAAGGTTTTCAGGGAAAGAATTAGCTCTATGGAGTGGTCTAACAATAGTTGAATATTTGGCCATAGGAGACTTCCTAAGAATTCTTTCAGGGTTATCAACTATCTTAGGAGGGTTTGGTTCAGGATAGGATCTAGTATGGATCCTTTTTGAAGCCACATTGTTGTGTGTTTCAAACGCAACAAACAAGAAAAGTTTAACCAAATATGACAATCTTTAAGAGGCTAAATGATCTTTAAACAAGAACACTTTAATCCTTAAAGTCTTCTTAACTGATTTTATATGATGTTATGATGATAATGGGTTTCCCAGTGGAGTCTTAGGTCTATTTAGAACTGTGGAGTAACCAAGTGGAACATTTTTAGCTTTTTGTGAAGGTAAAATGTTTTATGGTTCCACCACCACGTTTATTTGAAACCAATCTGAAATATTTTTGGGATTTTCTGAGTTTTTTCAGTCCTATGGGTTCTAGGAGTGTCCTAAATCTATTTCAACACTTAGCTACGGTGATGAGACAAAGAAAGTTTACTCTTATGGCTAAGCTAGCTGATTCCTTCAAGGTTTGATAAGCTCTATGATAATCCTAAGGGTTACTTAGTTTGTCACTGACTCAAATAAGTTTTATCATGATTACCATTTGCTTTGGTAGTGCTTGAAGAGGGATACTTGTACTCAAGGGGTTTTTTGAGGTCTTAAGGGTGTCTAAGATGAAATTTGACTCAGGTTCCCCACCGAAGTCGCCAGAAATGTTAGGCCTCTGTAATTTTAGCATATTGGCAAGACTAAAGTTGTAGATACAAAATTATGAACCACTTTGGGATTCTAGGATCTAGCCCTCCTGAATCCAGAGAGGGATCTCTCTATAAGTGCAAATATTGATTTATATTTAAGATTCTAAATATGATATTAGGCTATTTATTGAGAACAAGGTTTTTTTTGTTTGTTTGGATGGTTGAGCATGATTTTTTAATTGAGTGGAAAGTCCTAAAAATGAAAGAGTTTCAAAGGGGTAAAGATGTGAAAAATCAGAACAAGATTTAGCTAATAGGATAGATATGAAATAGGGCTTAATCCATTGGGCTATGGAGTCATAAAAGGGTTTAATTGTGAAAAAATTTCAAGAGTGATTCAAGGGGCAAGTCATCTATATCAAAATATCCTTTAGATTAAATGATGAATGGAAACATTAAAAGTGTTGAAAAGGTGGAAAAAGTCAATAATTTCAACAAGGATTTATCAACTTTCCAAACAAGAAAAGCCTTTTTAGCAACTGTTTGAAACCAACCAAAGACAGGGCTAACCTTAAAATTCTTTGGACAAGCTTGTATTAAAGCCAACTTATCAGACAAACAATCCAGCAATCCACATGACTACTTTCAGAAAGGATGAAAACAGATAAGAAAACAAAGTGTAGCTTAAGATCAAGCAAGATATATTACAATAAAAACCTGCTTCAGCATACTCTTAGGGAAACCTTCAAAACAACCTTTGGAGAAAGAAACTAGAAGACATGGCAAACCATAACTTTTCCAGCCTAACTCTACTCAGCATATAATGAAAATATCATTCAAGAACTTCCATTCAAGTTTTTCACATCAAGACAGGGACAAACCAACATTCCTTGATAATGTTTACACTTAACTTAAGTCATTCTTAAAAACACAATTGGAAGAAAACATGAAGATAAAGCTTATCAGTGAGAGTAGGGTACTTTTAATAGTAAATCCTAGCTCTATATTTGTTGTTATTTATCAGAGAAAAAGGTAAGCAAAATGTCATACGTGAAAGGAGAACAAATAATAGTAAGAACTACTTCATCAATGATATAGACCAGGATCCCAAAAATCAGCTTGTATATTGATGTCAATCCAGTTACATACTTCAAGTCCAGTGTTTCAGTACAGCAACATCTTTTCTTCTCAGCCTAACTTATTTGATCACAAACAGAGCTTCAAGAGCCTCTAAAAACTATTTACATGTAGAAAGTTTCAAGCAACAAGTATTACATCAAAGTGCAACAACCAACCCTTTACAATGTGCTCCTCAAGGAGATTTTATAGGAAAATGAGGAGGTGGAAGAATTTTTAGGGTTAAAATATAATTAATTCTATACTTAATGCAATTCCTGGCCTTGAAAACCATGCAAGGCATAAGGTAGGAATTCATTCTATCTATATCTCTATTTCATAACTTTGTTTCTGCTTTCGAAGGCTTAATGGATGCGAAGATTTACTTCAGGGCACTTTCTTATCTTTGTATTAACTTTGCTGGAAGTTTGCAATAAGTTTCTTTGTTTGAATTAATTGTTCAGCTATCTTTATACAAATATCTATGAAACAAGCATTAACTATGCCTTCTTTGGTTTCTTTGAGGCTGCCGGTGGCTTTTAGAAGCTGGAGAGGATTCAATTAGCCTCTGATGTGGCAATGGAAGCTTCTCGGCCTGATACTTCTCTTTGTTTTATCCTAAAAGACTTTTAATTTATCTTGATCCTATTTTTTAGGCTTAATTAGGCCTAATTTCTGTCTTCTGGTCTTCATACTGTCTTTGACTGTGTGGTTTAGGTTTTTGATAGTCGAATTTATGTCTTAATCCTTCAAAACTGTGTTAAAACCTTTAAACATTGTTTTCTGCTTTGATCTCTATCCCTTGACACTGATACTCTTTGACTGTTTGATATTCACTGTGTTTTCGTTGCTTTTGCAGGTGCGCGGAGGGTTTTATGACTTCAAAAATGCTCATGAGGCATGGAGAAATCATCATTGGAACCCTGTAAATTCCCTTTTCATGTGAATAATTGGCTTGGGGATCGTCACCCCTGGCTTTTATTTCATTTAAGAAATGTGAAAAAACCTTCATAAACCTGCAAAAACGAAGAATGTTAAGAAAATTCGTGAAGGATAGGTCAAAGGCTCGCTTTGGGTGTGAGAATAAATCATGGCTGTTGGATGAAAACATCCAACGGTCGAGATCAGTTGATGGAGTTAATCGGGGGTGGTTGGGTAAAACGGCGATAAGATTAAGTTTGAGCCGTCGGATAAAAGATATGAATGGTGGAGATCAGGCGAGGATATCTTTTGGAAAACAGGTGGAGGGTAAATGAAAATGGGAGAGAGTTTTAATCGGGACCATTGGATTAGAAGATCCGACGGTTTAGAAACATTTGTGAAATGCTCAGGAGAGTGGGCGATGGCATAGGAAATGGTGGGATTAATATGAGCCATTCGATTAAAGTAATGAACACTCAGGATTGCAGGGAAAAAAATTTCGGTAGCAGAAGTGAGGGTAAACAAGATGGGAGGGAGGTTAAATTGGGATCATAGATTTAAAATAACGAGCGGTCAAGATTTCCCGTTGAGATGCTTTGGGAGCAGAGGTGGGGTCAAAGACTTGCGATCGGGTTAAGTTAGGACCGTCAGATTAGATCAATCGACGGCTAGGATTTAACGAAGAATTACATTGTGGAAGGGTGGTCTAATGGAAAACAGGTGGTGGTATTCGCGCGACATTGGAAGTGGTTTATGGTTTTCCGAAAATCTACGCGATTCCACACGTTGCTTGACACGTGGATTTACAATACTGCCCTCATCGCGTAACTTTTAGGTGTTAAACCTCATGCACAGAAAGAGTGAGAAATGTAATTGTGATAGTCGGATGAATGGGCATAGATCTGATGGCGCGGACCGCGCACGACAGAGAAAGCTGCGCGTCGGAGGAGTAGTGGAGTACACGTGTTGAGTTTAGATTGGGCGGGTGCTTTGCAAGGTGGGGGAATTATCAGGTTGAATATAGACCGTAGGATTTGATGAACGGACAGTCAAATTTAATCTTCGGGGTAGAGTTGTGAAATGAGGGAAGCATGGAAGGAGCGAGATCCGGTTTAACAATGACCGTTGATCTGCAAAGATCAACAATGTGCATTCGCCGAAAGATCTAACCTTCGGGTTTATTGAAAATCAAAAGGGGAAAGTTGGGTTCAATCCTGACCATTGGATGTTATCAAATGGACGATCAGGATTGCGTGAAGAGGCGGAGTTAAGTGAGTGGAGGAAAGGGTGATAGGTTGATCGGGCGCGACAATGGCCGTTGATCTGCAAAGATCAACGTTCCACTTTTGACTTAATATTTTCGTCGGGAAATGATAAAATAAAAAATAAAAGAGCGTTTTGAACGAGGATTTAAGGATTTTTAGGCCCTTTCAGCACCCAGTTGTGGGGCTTAAGGTCCTGTGAGGAAGGAGCTTAAAGGAGTTAAGCCCTCGGGGGCTAAAGTTCCATATAATGTAATATGAGTGTTTTTAGGCTAAAAAATAGGGTTTTTAAGCTAATTTAGTGCTTCCGGTAGATAAATGGAGGCTTTTTAAATCAAATGGAAGGAAACCAAATGATTTTAAAAGGGTATTGGGGTGATTTTGAAGGTTGAAAGAGGCTTATGGAGGGATTTTTATGGAGGAAAGGGGATAAAAATGGAGGTCAATTATGAGTGAAATGAGGGGTAAAATGAAGGGAAAAGGGGATTTTGAGCAATCTTCTTTAGGAAAACAACAGATTCTTTAGGATTGTGAGGGAAACAACAGTGAAGATCAACTAAAGCCTTAGTTATCTTCCTAAGACTTTAAGAACTAACAATTTGGCATAAAATTTTTTCTTAAAGGCTTACAAAATGATCTAGCCACCATTTGATATGACAAATTTTTATAGGTGGCTAACAGATCCCTCAATCCATTCAAGGCGTTTGTCCTCATCGTGATGGTAGCAGCCTGGGAGACCCCCTTGTTGACCTCCATAGATAGTGTGTTGTCGCAGCCTGGGAGCTAGTGCGCATGTGGGAGAGGCGACAGGGGAAGCATAGGGGCCAAAATAACTGCAGAGCCTGGGGGGTAGGTGTGCAGGATGCAAAGCACCAGACAAAGGGGGTCTGTGCAGCTTCACTCCAGGACTTGGTCTACGCAGCTGATTGTTGTTAGCGAGATTCCAAATCAGGAGAGCAGAATACAGCGGAGAGCAGATGATGGAGGGAAGGGGTTGAGAGTGGGTGGATATATAAGATTGTGGATGAGGCATGTCAGAGAGGCTATGAGTGATCTGCGTGTGTGGCTCAGGCTGATGGGCAGACACAGAGGGGTAGACGAGGCTACAATATTGATTATGCAACATGGTCATTAATGGAGGTAGGGGTGAGGTGATGGTCTGAGTCAGGTGACACCAAACCTATCCATTCTGCGTGCTCGATGCTTTTGCGGGGATCGTGCAAGGCAATAACTGTGATTGAATCCGCAGCCAGTGTGAAATTTCTTTGTATATCTCCACAGTCTGCATTAGTTGGGCTGTGTTGTCCATCCATGTCAAGCATGTCACCCTCATCCGGGAGAAGCTGGTCATTTTGAATGAGGATGAGACACTTATGTTTCATTGCCTCGTCCTCATTCTTGGGCCAGGGTGGTATGATGCAGAGCGCAATGGCTTTCCACCCATTTGTTAGCAAGCAGGTCTGCCACTGCATTGGCTTTTCTGCGCACATGACCGAAGGTGATGGCTCTGTGATTATGAAGCAGGAGTTCCAGTACCTTGAGCTTGTGATAAATTCTCCAGTTGTTGGAGACGTTCGAAGAAGCAGTGCCTTGAAGGATACGGGTGGCTGCCATGGTTATTATTTGCGAGTCTCCTTCCACTTCCAGAGGGAAGTAGTGGAAGTCTATGGTGATTTGAATACCCTATATCATTCCTTCCAGTTCAGCTAAGTTTTTGTTGTCCCATCCAATATTCCCATAGTAGATTCTGAGGGGATCTCCCTTGGTGTTCCCGATGAATCCTCCAAAGCCTGCACTGCTGGGGTTACCTTTAGAAGCCCCATAAAAATTTCATTTGAAGAAGCCCGGGGGGGGAGGCAACCAAATGTCTGGGGTCAGAGATCTTCTTATGCTTCTGGAAGTGATTTCCATGGGAGTGTTAAGACTTATTTGCCAATTGTTCGAAATGTGGCCTTCAGCTGCTTCGGTCGGTAGGTCCTCCTTGCTCCACACCTCTAAAGCTAGAGTTTCCATGAGATTTTTTTGAATCCTGTCCCAAATTTGTTCAGGTGTAGAAGCTTTGTCCTTGAATATGCGACTATTCGGGTCCTTCCAGATGTTCCAAATGAGGATGCCCGGAGTGATTTTCCATAATCTATTCAACAAATTGATGTGGAAAGGATTATCCTGCCAGTTGTTGATGGTTTGAATGATGTTGGCCCTGGCACAGTTGGACCGTCGGTAAAGGACATCCATTTTCTTCCATAGAGAGCTAGCATGTGGACATAGGTCTAGCAGGTGCTCGATGGTTTCTGAGTTGCCTTGACAGAGAGGACATCTAGAGGGTCCCTCAAACCCTCTTTTCAAAAGATTCTCCCATATGAGTATGCGACGTTTACTAAGCAGCCATAGAAACATGGCTATTTTTGGCAATAATTTTTCCTTCCAGATCTTGTTCCAGATTATATCGACAGGTTTTGGATCTTGTTGATGGAGGAGATGGTATGCTTCCTTGTTGAGTAAGTGCCACTTGGCATGTGCCCCCAATGGAGGATGTCCAGTCCAGTTTTGATTTGGATTTTCCTTTTTGTGCATAGCTCTTCCCAGATGTCAGGGTGTCTTTCATTGTTCCAGTTGTTTTGCCATATGCTAGTATGTATCCATTACCAGTATCCCTGAGAGGTATCTTCTGTCCATAAATCATGTGTTTTTTTATTTTTCCTATTTTGGAGCGCCACATTCCATAAAGGTCTACAGAAGATGGAGGAGAGGCTTGGCATTTGTTGCCAGGAGTCTTCCCAGAATCTGGCTTGGTTACCATCTTCAAGCTCCCAGAAGTTGTGGTTTTGGATAATGCCCTTTTGAAGGCTAGCAACTTTCCATATTTGGGAACCTAGAAAATATAAGTTATATCTGATGAGATCTTCCTTTGGCCAGTATTGCGCATACTTGGCCGTCCATAGGTTGGCCCAGGGGGTGTTGGGATTGGAGATCCATTTCCACCAGATGCTCACTCCCATTATGTTGTTGCTGTCTTCAAGGTCTCGAAGACCTAAACCTCCCTGATGCTTTAGGGTGCACACATCTTTCCAATTGACTAAGGCCCATTTGTTTTTTCCTTTAGTGCCTCCCCAAAGGAATCTCCATTGTAGAGTGCACATGGCTTTAAGGACTCATTTGGGGGCTGCTATAACTAAGAAAAGGTAAATGGGAAGAGATTGCCAGATGGATTTGATGAGGACCAAACGACTGGCTATGTTAAGAGTGTGGTGAGTCTAGTTGGAGAGACAAGTTTCCATTTTATCAAGCAAAGCTTTCCAGGAGGAGTTGTTGATGGCAGAGTCAGTGAGCAGAGCTCCCAAGTATTTTGAGGGAAGGGTGGAAATGGTGAAGCCAAGGATGCAAGAAATGTTGCATTAGGTCAGAGGGGGCGTGGAAGAAAAATATCTGAGATTTTTCCTGGTTGATCTCTGTTCCAGAAGCTTCAGAGAAGGAATCGAGGACGGATTTGAGGGTATGAGCTTCCTGGACAGAGGGGTAGCCCATTATCAGGTTATCATCCACAAATTGTTGATGAGAGGTTGGGGGTAGGTTGTGGAGAGGTAGTCACAGAAGTTTTCCTGTCTAAATAGAGCTTTTGATCAGGCGGCCCAAGCCTTCAGCCATGATAATGAAGATAAAGGGTGAGAGGGGATCCCCTTGTCTTATGCCTCTTGAGGGATTGAAGGTAGAAGAGGGGATGTCATTAACCAGGATGGAGTGAAAGGGGGATTTGATGAGACTCATAATCCATCTGATCCAAGTGTGATTGAAGCTAAAAGCTGCAAGGATATTTTTTATGTAGTCCCAACTTAATTTGTCAAAAGCTTTGGAAAGATCAATTTTGAGAAGCATACTTGGTTTTTTGGTAGTTTTGAGGGAGTGTATGACCTCATGAGTTAAGATGATGCCATCCAAGATCTGGCTGCCTTCCACATACCTTGTTTGCTCCGAAGAGATGATGAGAGGTAGAAGCTTCTTCCACCTATTAGCTATGACCTTGGAGATGATTTTGTAAATAACATTGCATAGGGCTATAGGTCTGTATTTACTGGGCAAGGCAACTCTTTCATCTTTAGGGATCATAGTGATGAAGGTAGCATTTAGAGTTGGTAACAGCTAGTGAGTGGATCTAGATTCCTCCACTACTTCCCAAACTTCGGTTTAGATGATATCCTAGAAGAAGTGAAAGAAATTTGTGGTGAATACATCAGGCCTTGGATCTTTCCTAGCTTTGAATTGGAATACTGCCCGTTCTACCTCAGCAATAGTGGTCGCAACAAGCAGCATCTTGTTGTGATCCTCTGTTATCAGCTTGGGAATGTGTTGAGTAATTTTCCTGATGGCTTCCTACCTTTGGTGGTTGGGTTCCTGGAGGATGTTCTTGAAGTGTTTGTGCAGCTCCTCCATGATGGCTTATTTCATTTCCAACCTTTCCCCAGCTTGATTATTGATGAAAGTGATTCTGTTGTACATTTGATGTTGTGTGGTGGACCAGATGAAGAATTTGGTGTTTATTTCTCCTTCTTTGAGCCAGTTGATTTTGGATTTTTTCCTCCATAGGGCTTCTTCCTGGTTCCTTCTCTCCTCCAACTGGGTGGTTAGGCATTTCTTCTGGTGTGATTTCTCATTAGTGCATCCATATTGGATGATATTCTATTGTAGAGTTTTCATTTTTTCCTCCAGATCATTCTTCTCTATCAATATGGTACCGAATGTAGTTTTTTTCTAGACTTTCAGATGTCTTTTGAGAAGTTTCAGATTTTTTTGGAATTGAAGCATTTTGGTGCCTGGAGGAGGTACTATAGAAGACCACCATTGGGATACTAGATCCTTGAACCTGGGGTGCCTGAACCAACAATGTTCAAAACAAAAGGGTTTGGGAGCATGCTTACCTAGGTGGAGCCATTGGAGTTGTATCGGCCAGTGATCAGATCCCGTTTCTGGGATGATGGTATTATCTAGATTCCCCCCTAGGCAGATGAGACTGTCAGTGATGAGGAATCTATCCAGCCAAGAGGCTATCTGTTGAGTGCCTCCTCTTTTGTTGTTCCATGTAAAGATCCAGTTAGAGGTTTGGAGATCTACGAGATTGTTACTTTGGATAAATTATTTTAATCCATTGCTGTCAGATTCGAGATGTTGTCTTCCACCTTGAAATCTTCTCCCAGAAGCCAGAATGGATGGGATCGTTGAAGGTTGAGTTCTTGAAGATTTCTTAGGAGCGTCAGTTTTTGCTGCGCATTTTGGGGTGCGTAGACATTGGTGAGCAGTTCGTGGATATCGGTACCTACCAGGTGGAAGTTACCCTAAATGAAGTTTCTATTGGCTTGCAGGTTCTCTAGAGTTATAACTTGAGGGTTCTAGATGATGGCAAGTCCTCCAGGTGCTCCGTTTGCATCGACTGCTATAATTTTTCTACCTTTCCATATCTTTTTGAAGATGGTTTCTAGGGTGGAACTGGTACATTTGTTTTCTTACATGTAGAAAATTGCAAGGTGTTCCTCCATAATCATTTTTTTAAAGATCCTGTGCTTCGTGGGGCTGTTGAGCCCTCTGATGTTCCATGTGATGAGCTTCATGGGATATATTGGGAGGTGAGGGCATAGAATCTGGTTAACTTGGGGAACCGTCCCGATTACACCATTTCTTTCCCTATTTCAATCGTTCGTTGCAGGGAAGTTTTCCTTCCTATTTTTCGGGACTCTTTTGCGAAGTATTGGGTGTTGATTATCGTTCCTCACTGTATACCCAGCGAGGGTAGTTGTTGTGACCTAGCTAATATTTCCTCCATTTTTTCAATTTGCTGCTTTGGGATTGAGGTTTAGTATTTTTTGGTAATTGCTTCTTTTAGCCCTGCGAGATCCGGTCCTTCTAGATCTATGATTTCAGGATCTTCTTCCATCGCCTCTGGTATCATTTCCAGTATTAGTTCATTGCCTTTGATTTGGTCATAGTCCATCTTTGTGCTGGCATTTGGTGGTTTTAAGAAGGTCTCTGGTGAAAGCTTGTTTTGTTGTGCCATTGCTGATTATATCTGCACAGTGGACATGCTTCCAACCTCCTTGCCTGGAATTGTTTCATTTTCGCTGAGTTGATTAAGGGTTGCAAAGCTATTGCTGGTAGTTGGTGCATTTTTGTTTTGTTGCTCGGTGGCTCTTTTGTTATGTATTTTTTTACTCGCTACCTTCGTGAATTCCTCATTTTCTTGATCTTTGCCCTTTTCCATTGTTTCCTTCCTGTTCAGGGGGGAATCTTTAAATATATGCCCATGTTGACATTTCCTACATCTGAAAGGAATGTGTTCATAGTCAAAAATTTGAGTCCATTCAAATTCTTCATGCAAGAGACTTACCTCGCCTGGGAGTGGTTCGGCTAGATTCATGTAGACACAGATGCGGGCGTAGGATGCATACCAGTTGATCTTAGTTTCTTCTGTGATCTTGACGAACTCCCCTAGGGCATTGCCTATCTCTCGCAAGGTGAGTTCATCCCTGTAGTCCTATGGGAGTGAGTAGAGCCGTATCTAGACTGGTGCCCAGGTTAGATCATGCTTTTCTGGGTTGAAGCATTCCATCCAAGGTCAGAGGTATAAGACTGAAGTGTTGAAGAAAGACGGCCCTCCATCCATGATCATGTCCTTATCTTCAGAGAAGGTAAAGAGGATGTTGAAGAAGCCTTTTGCGCACAGTTGCAGATCTATGTGTCCTTTTGGTTTCCATTTTGAGGCTATCTATCCTCTCAATTCCTTTTCTGTGGGCTAAAATTCCATGAATTTTCCTATTAATGAATGATCTTTCATGAATTGGATTCTTCCATTTATGAGGTGCATTAGGAGTTCAATCACTCTTTTTTTGGTTTCTTTCGGTATGCAAGTGGCAGATTTCGTAGTTGTGTCTGCTATAGTTGAGTTTATTTTCTTCTGCACTGTGGGTGTCACCCTTGTATTTTCTTGGGACGGTCCAGGGTTGTGCTGATTGGCGTGTTCAGCCCCTGCCGCCTTCCCTGTTGGTGAATGACTTGTTGGGGGGGTAGAAGGCCCCCTGTTGGAGTCGGTCATTGGAGAGCCTGAGGCTATCCGGGTCTTAGTGTACCGAGGCTCTGACTGGAGGAGAAAGACTGCCAGGAGCAATCAATACTAGAACCAACAAACCCTAGGTCATGGAGGTTAGCCTAATGTAGAGCTCCACTAGTCAAAGATATGTTTTAAAAATCTTGGAAAAACTTCAATGATCATTATAAAATTTTTATCGCATTATACCTTATTTAACAATAAACTCATAAAGTAATTATATATAAGTGTGATTGCGCGGACCCGACAAGCCAAAAAAACATCAAAGATAAATCTTTAAAATCCTTTTGGTGTGGCCACATGGTTTTTGAATGTGCATTTCGCATTTCGATAACTTAACCATAAAACAAATCTATTATCACATAGAAGTTGCGATGTGTGGTTTGCGCACATCACATTTCGCAACATTTAGGGGTAAACATTACAAACGGTTAATGTTATATATGGTGACATGCGAATTCACGGAATTTAATTTCTTGAGCATGCGAAATGGCTTATGTCATATCAAAACAAAATTCAAGATCTAATGGCTTTAAGTTGATTGATATGAATTTAGTGTGATGGTGTAAGAGATCTGACTTTGAAATTATTATTGATGATTTTTATTATATTTGAAAAGATTCATATCTATTCATGCATGCTTGATATAAACAATGGATTTGACTCTCTGTACTCTATAGTTTTAAATACTCTCCTTGTTTTTAGGAAATCATTTAACAAATCAAGGGAGACTAAAATGAGCAAGAAGGGCAAAGAGATTTCTCAAGCTCTGCCTACTGAAGATTGAGATATGTCTCCCTTATTCTCAGACATTACCTACAACATGGAATGCGGTAGTTCCTCATGGGAAACAATGTATAAATTGTTTGAATATGAGAAACCAAGAGTAATAACCAAAATCTCTATGACAGGCAAGACATGTACTTTAGACGCAACCTACTTTGATCTTGCATGTTAATTTGTCCATAAGGTAGCAACAAGACTGAAAATTCTCCCTTACACAGATATGGTTAAGTGGGTAATTGACCACTTAAGCATAGATGAAAGGAAATTCAAAGATTCAAGGGGAGAAGACTTGGGATCTTTCGAGGCAGAAGACTTAAAAGAAATGTATCATCTACCCTCCCCGCAACAAAAATTTGACAAAGATTTTCTGCAAAGCTTTAGAATAGAGCATCTAGATCTCATGAAAGTCATCAAAGAATGGAAGGAAGACAAGGGAAATTTGAAGTGAGATAAACTTGGTACATACCCAATTTCCCAAACTCCTTCCCCTTATTGTTATGTTTCCGGTATGTTGTGTAGATTATTTTCGAAACATGATACCACTAGGTTTTCAATAGAATGGGTTCCATTGATTGATGCAATCGTCAATTCATCAATTATTAATTGGGAAAACATCCTATCTAATAGTTTAGCCAAAGACATCACATAATACAGGAATAAGAGGAGTGCTTCATATAGAGAGACTCCTCCCTTTAATATGTCTGTCTATGTCATGGATGCCATCTGTTTTAAATCTAATTTTCCTACCATGGAATGGAAATGGACTACCCAAGACCCTACCCCAATCCACATTTACGACAGAGACCTCTAGGATTCAAACTTCCACCTACATTTCTATAAAATTTGTTATGGAGCCATATTGCCTATGCACCAAATTATATTCAATAAAAAGGCTCCTAGGGTTTCTGAAGAGGCCAACGCAGATATTATTTCTGTGGCTAGGTGGTTTGCAGAGGAGAATTTTACATATTTCAGAGTATTCGAGAGTTATGCTTCTCCCCACGTCTTACCTTATTATGTTCCTGATTATTTTCTTGCACGAGAGATAGCTTACCAGCTTGTTCATGATATCACTAAACAACTAAAAGATGCGAAGAAGGCCATTTGGCCTAATTTCGCTGTACAATGTGGCACTTTTGCACTATATGATATTGGCCATACCTATAAGGAGCTTTCTAAGATCAATCTATTGAAATTGGCATAAATTCCAAAGAGGTTATATGATCCAAATGATGTAATTAAAAATTACACTACAAAGCTCAAAATGAAACCTTTTGTAAAGGAAACAGATGGATTTGATGATCTCTTTCAAGGCATAGAAAATGTTTTAGATATAACCAAGTTTGCATCCAGCCAATTGAGTCAAGATGATTTAGAAGCTTTCCAAGTATATAGAGATAAGATATTGCAAAGAGTTCCTCTCAATTTGTTAACTATTGAATATGTCAACATACCTACTCATGTTGGTGTGGAGCCTGATTATCTTGTTTACTTTGTATCACAGAATTGGACCCCTGTACCTTAAATGGGGCGGCGACGCCGCCCGTAATTAATCGCTGTCATGGGGGGCGGCAGCGACTTTATGGAGCCCCACCCTGGCGGGGGGTTTCGGGGGCAGCGCCCCCGAAACTAAAAATAGATGTAAAATTGCCTTATAAAAGTATAGTAATTTCTAGTCAATCTTGGCCGTTCATTAGGAAAATGATCTGACAGTAGAAGTTATGTTTAGTTTAGGGTTTTTTGCCTTAGAAGGCAACCCCTCGCTTTTAGGAGGGTTTTGTATTGCGGTTGTGTATTTTATGTGTATTCTCGGAGCGAGAAACAGAGAGGGAGACTGAGAGAGAACATAGGATATTACAGTGGATCTGCTGTAGGTTGTGTCTCTTCATTTTGCTGGATAATAGAAAGGAAGGACTGGCTGTTCAAGGTGGACGTAGCCCAAACTGGGTGAACCACGTATATCTGTGTCTCTCTGGTTTTATGTGTTTTGTGTGCTTGTATTTTCCTCATATTTTATGTGTTTCATTGCTCTGTAATATATAATTTTCTAACAACTGGTATCAGAGCCAAACGAATATTTTGCTGATAAACTCGCAGGAAAGATGGGTTCCTTGTTTGAGTGGGAGAAATGGCAGAAGATGGTAAGTTTAGGGTCGAGAAATTTAATGGCCAAAACTTCCCGCTATGGAATATGCATATGGAAGATTATCTGTATCAGAAAGATCTGTACCTACCATTGAGCAGAAAAACAAAGAAGTCAGCGGCCATGACAGGCGCGGAATGGAACATTCTCGATAGAAAGGCACTCGGAACAGTACGGTTGTGCCTTGTGGCATCAGTCACCTTCAATATTTCGAAGGAAACAACAACAGAGGGTTTGATGCAGATGTTGGCAAAACTATATGAAAAACCCTCGGCCTCAAACAAGGTATTTCTTATGAAACAACTATTTAATATGAAGATGTCAGAAGGTGGATCTGTTGCAGACCATTTAAATGAATTTAATACAGTTACCAGTCAGTTAAGTTCTGTAGGGGTAAACTTTGATGATGAAGTTAGAGCTCTATTATTCTTGTGCTCATTTCCAGAGAGTTGGAATGGTTTAGTAATGGCCATTAGTAACTCTGTCTCTGGATCTAGTACTTTAAATTTTGATGATGTTGTTGGTGCTATCCTTAGCGAGGAAATGCGACGGAAAAGCTCCGGTGAGACATTGGGTAATGCTTTGAGTGCAGAGTCTAGGGGAAGAAGAATGGAAAGAGGAAAGAGCTCAGGATATCGCAGTAAATCAAGGGAAGGCAGATCCAAGTCCAGATCGGGGATAGTGTGCTAGAAATGCGGAAAGAAAGGACACCTAAAGAAAGACTGTAGATCTCAGAAGGGAAAAGAAAGAGACACACAGCAAGAAAACAATCATGAAGCAAATGTGATAGGTGATATGTTACAAGATGCTTTGATTCTTTCTTTTGAAAATGTTACTGAGTCTTGGGTTATAGATTCAGGGGCTTCATTCCATGCCACACCTGATAAGAAATATTTTCATGACTATGTTCAAGGAGATTTTGGACAAGTTCGTTTGGGTGATGATAGACCCTGTAAAATTGTTGGAATGGGTAAAGTTATTGTAAAACAACAGAATGGAAACCAATGGCTACTAAAGGAGGTAAGGCATGTTTCAAATCTGAAGAAAAATATGATTTCAACAGGGCAGTTAGGCGGTGAAGGTTGTGTGACAACTTTCACGGATAAAACTTGGAAGGTCACCAAAGGAGCCCTAGTAATAGAAAAAGGCAAAAAGGTTGGTACATTTTATTTATGCAATGGTATTTCTAATTATGTTAATGCTTTAACTTCCAAAGGAGCAGATGCAACATTATGGCATCATAGGCTTGGAAACATGAATGAGAAGGGGATGAAGATTCTTCACTCAAGAAATATTTTTCTAGGTTTGAAGAATGTTGATTTGGATTTATGTGAAAATTTCATTTATGGAAAAAAAAAGAGAGTCAAATTTCTCAAAGTTGGGAATGAAAAGAAGAGCGAAAAATTGGAGCTTGTGCATACATATGTATGTGGACCTACTCAGGTATCATCTCTTGGTGGCTCTCACTATTATGTTACGTTTATTGATGATGCGACTAGAAAAACTTGGATTTATTGTATTCAAAATAAATCTGATGTATTTGATACTTTCAAGAAATTGAAAGCTTTGGTTGAGATTGAGACAGGAAAGAAGTTGAAGTGTCTTAGATCAGACAATGGAGGTGAATATTGCAGTAAAGAGTTTGATAGGTACTGTTCAGAGCATGGAATTCGTAGAGAGAAGACAGTTCCAAGAACACCACAAGAAAATGGTGTGTTAGAAAGGATGAACAGAACAATCATGGAGCGTGCAAGGTGCATGAGATTGCATGCAGGATTGCCTTTACAATTTTGGGCAGATGTTGTAGATACTGTTGTTTATCTAATAAACAGAGGGCCTTCAAGTTCCTTAGATGGTGGTATTCCAGAGGAGGCATGGACAGGTAAAAAGGTAAACTACTCTTTTTTAAAGCCTTTTGGCTGTGAGGCCTTTGTCCATATTAATAAAGAAAATAGAACAAAGCTTGAGGAAAAATCAAAGAAATGTACCTTTATTGGATATGGTGTTAATGATTTTGGTTATCGCTTATATGATTATGAAAATCACAAAATCATTAGGAGCAGAGATGTAATATTCAATGAAAAGGTCTTGTATAAGAATCAGTTGCAGGAAAAGAAACAGGAAAAAGAAAGCAAGGAATACACAGTTCTTGATGAGATAACTGAAAAAGTAAGGTGCCTAAAAATAATAATAATCAACAACCACAGCAGCATCAACCACCACAACAGCAACATGCACCTCAAACACCTGAAAGTAGTGTTAGAAGATCTACCAGGATAAGTAGACCCCCTGAATGATACTCTCCTTCATTATATTATTTATTGTTGACTAATTCTGGTGAACTCGAATGTTATGAAGAAGCAATGCAAGTTGAAATCAGGAAGAAGTGGGAGCTAGCCATGGAAGAAGAGATGGACTCCTTGATGCATGACCAGACTTGGGACTTAGTCAGGTTGCCTGTAGGTAAAACTACATTGAAGAATAAATGGGTTTACAGGCTGAAGGAAGAAGATGGAGGAAAACAGAGGTACAAAGCTAGACTTGTGGTGAAGGGGTTTGCACAGAAGAAAGGTATTGATTTTGATGAAATATTTCTCCTATTGCTAAAATGACTTCAATCAGAAATATTTTGAGTCTTGTAGCAGCGGAATATTTACATCTTGAACAGTTAGATGTAAAGACAACATTTCTCCATGGAGATTTGGAGGAAGAGATATACATGCAGCAACCAGAAGGATATGAGGTCAAAGGGAAAGAAAAATTGGTGTGCAGGTTAAAGAAGAGCTTGTATGGCTTAAAACAGGCTCCAAGGCAGTGGTATCTAAAATTTGACAAGTTTATGTATGAACAAGGTTATACTAGATGTCACTCTGATCATTGTGTTTATCTGAAAAAGCAAAATGATGGCAGCTATATTATATTGTTATTGTATGTAGATGACATGCTTGTTGTAGGGTCTAACATGTAGGAAATAAATGTGCTCAAACAAAAATTGGAAAATTCATTTGCAATGAAGGATTTGGGAGCCGCAAAACAGATCCTTGGTATGAGAATAACCAGAGATAGGAAAAATAAAAAATTAACACTATCTCAGAATGAGTACATACAAAAGGTGTTGAAAATATTTAATATGAAGAATGAAAAACCAGTTAGTACACCTTTTGCTAGCCATTTCAAACTTAGTAAGGAGATGTGCCCAAAGACCCAAGAAGACATGGATTATATGTCTAAAGTTCCATATGAATTAGCAGTTGGAAGATTAATGTATGCAATGGTCTGCACAAGGCCTGATATTGCACATGCAGTGGGAGTTGTAAGCAGGTACATGAATAATCCAGGAAAAGAACATTGGATGGCAGTAAAATGGATTCTTAGATATTTGAGAGGTACCACAAATCAAGCATTATGCTTTGGTGGTACAAACATTGCTCTACAGGGATATGTTGATGCAGATATGGTAGGTGACAAAGATAACAGGAGGAGCACTACAGGATATGTATTTACTGTAGGTGGAACAACAATTAGTTGGGTTTCAAAAATCCAGAGTGTTGTTGCACTTTCAACAAAAGAAGCAGAGTATGTTGCTGCTACAGAGGCTAGTAAAGAAATGATTTGGTTACAAAGGTTTATGGATGAATTGGGTAAGAAGCATGATATGGGCACATTATACAGTGATAGCGAAAGTGCCATTCATCTTGCAAAGAACTCAGTATTTCATTCCAGGACTAAACACATACATCTCAAGTACCATTTCATACGGTCAGTATTGGAAGATGGAGAGTTGAAGCTGGAAAAGATACACATTAACCAGAATCCTGCAGATATGCTAACAAAAGTTGTAACCAGGGAGAAAATGAGAATGTGCTCAGTTTTAATTGGTCTTCAAGTATGAAGACGAAGATGAGAAACAACCAGGTCCAAAGAGGAGTCATTGTCTAGCAAATGAAGTAGCGGTGGAGTTGCTACAATCAGTCTCCAAGTGGGAGATTGTTGGGTGTGGAGCCTGATTATCTTGTTTACTTTGTATCACAGCATTGGACCCCTATACCTTATTAATCTTTGCCGTGGGGGGTCTAGGGGGGGGGCGGCAAGAACTTTATGGAGCCCCCCCCCTGGTGGGGGTTTCGGGGGCAGCGCCCCCGAAGCTAAAAACATATGTAAAATTGCCTTGTAAAAGTATAGTAATTTCTAGTCAATCTGGGTTGTTCATTAGGAAAATGATCTGACGGTAGAAGTTATGTTTAGTTTAGGGTTTTTTGCCCTAAAAGGCAACCCCTCGCTTTTATGAGGGTTTTGTATTGCGGCTGTGTATTGTATGTGTATTCTCGGAGTGAGAAACAGAGAGGGAGACTATGAGAGAGAACAGAGGATATTATAGTGGATCTGCTGTAGGTTGTGTCTCTTCATTTTGCTGGATAATAGAAAGGAAGGACTGGCTGTTCGAGGTGGACGTAGCCCAAACAGGGTGAACCACGTATATCTGTGTCTCTCTGGTTTTATGTGTTTTGTGTGCTTGTATTTTCCACATATTTTATGTGTTGCATTGCTCTGTAATATATAATTTTCTAACAACTCCAAGTATCAGCTTGGATAATGAAGTTAAAGACATGTTTGAGGATGAATCAGGTCAATCACAACATCAATCTCACAATTCAGATCATTCCAAAAATGAATCTGAATACAGAAAGGATAATCCAAAAAAGATAGTTGATCAGGTAATCCAAGAGATAGAGATGCATGAGAAAAAATAAATTAATGTAAAAGAGTCAATGCCTTAAGAAGTTCAGCACAATCATGACACACTAGATCAGTCTGAAAAATCTAAAATGAAGAATTTTAGTAGTGAATGGGTGGAGTTTTCCGAAGCAATAAAAACTCCCAAGGCTAATCCAAATACTGATCAAGTATCTAGTAACTAGTTTTTAGACACCTAAAAATTCCTAGAAGATAGTGGAAATTGTTAATCCACTAGAACAAGTTCCAAAAACTCATGATATAGAGATCATACCAGCCTATCCTATAGAAAATATAGTTTTACAAATTGAAGAAATTCCTTCACTGGACATTTTCTACAGTCCTAGATATAAGGTTGTAGTTAAGAGGAACAAAAGAAGAAGAACTGATAAAACAGTCTCAAACCTCACAGATGAATCAATTGATGTACTATGGAAGGATTCGTTAGATGACCCTACAGAACATCTAACTAAATTATCATAGTATGCAGGGGCATTTGCTACTGCCACCGTTGATAAAGCTACTAAGGTTAGAGTGTTGTTGAGGCAAAAGGAAACCAAAGTAAAAGATCTAGAGAGGTTGTTAAATGAAGAAAAATCCAACTCCAGTGAGCAAATCAAAGCAAATATGGCCCAATTTCAAAAGGATTTCAAAAGCCTCAAATTGTAGCATCAAATAGAAATCAATGAGAAACAAGCACAACTAGAAACAACAATGACTAGGATACAGAGCCAACTGCAACTAGAGAAATTCATAAAAGAAGCATTGGATGTCAATGCTAAGTTAAATAAAGAACAAGAAATATTTTTTCATCAAGCTTCTATGATTGACTCTTATTATGACTCGAATAAAATATTGATCCAACAGATAACTATCCAGAAAATTGAATGTAAAATACTTGAAAAGAATATCAATGAACACATTCAATGGCAAGCATCAGACTCAGGAAAAGAAGTTGATCTACCTCAGGTAGATAAGTTTCATAAGGAGATTATATTCAGAGATTGGGAAGCACAAATCAAGCAAGCAAAGAAAGCAGTAGCGAAAATATCTAAGTTATCAAATGGAATTATTGAATCTGTATGTGAACAACTGGTAAAAGTGGAACTTCTCAAAGAGAATGTTATCACAAAATTGCTTATAATTGGCTACTAATCATACAATCTCATGTAACTGTTTCAAACCAATCTTGTGACTGAGGCTTAGCCTCCTCAGTCTGATAGGGATATCTCAAGGGTTAATGATATTGAATAAATATGCAGATGGCTAACTCTATTTAGGAAAAACTTGCTTATGATGAGAGTAGGTTGAAAATAATATCAGTAAGTAAACATTGGTATTATGGAGTCAACACTTTTAGTGATTCAGTGAGTTCACTTGACATGGAAGCTAAGGCAGGTCAGAGTTTTTAGTAGTAGGTCACACACACATGAAACAGGAAAATACACAGTCAATTAATCTATAAAGGAAGTCAGAGCATTGCAAGAATGAATTATGAGTATTATAAATGAAAACCATTGCAAATGAGATACATAATAGGTATAGATAAGATAGGTAAGCACTAAAAACTCATTCAAAATATCAGGTTGGTCAAGTAAAAAATCTTTGTATTGCTAAAACAATCAATTTACAATAAGTTGCAATTTTGGAAAAAATCTCCAACCCTTGAAAAATTCGACTCAATGGCCTTTAATAGAGTTGATACATCATGAGATACATCACTTTCCTCCATGCTAGATACATCAAATTTTTTCCTAATGACACCTTGCATAACCATAAAACATCAAATTAATGACAAATAAACACCTATCCTACTTGATAGCCCTATTCCTACTAGGACTCAAACTACTCCTTATTTCCTCTAACAACCTTATCTACTAAAAAATTACATTATTTGACAGGTATGTTGTCACATGTTTGAATTTAGATGTTGGTATTAATCACTTTATGACCACTTAACTGAACTCCTCAAAACTAGGAAACAAAACCTTATTTTTTTGGCAAATGGTCTTCTTCTTCCACGAATACTTTGGCTGTTAGTTTATCTTCAATTTGTGGTCCTTGAGTGTTGAGTAAATGCTTTTCATGGTCTTTAAACATTCCATAATCTCCAAATGTCCAAAATGTGCTCCAAAACCTGCTAAAAAGGCTGAAATAATGTGCGCTACGAAAGTAAGGCACTTTCGTAGCGCACTTTCGTGGCACTGCAAAAAATGCCTTAAACCTCAAAGTTCTTGATTCTTTCCTTTAACATAGTGTTCATCATCATTAAACACATATCCTATACTAATTCGACCTCTTGATAGAATTCAAAACTGATCCAAAAAGTCAAAAGAGAAGCTACAATAGTTTCATAGCGTTTTGTTGCCCTTCAAGTCTAGAGGCGATACGAAACTGCAGAAAAGTACTGAAAATGCAGTTTTTTGTGTAATTTTGAAAATTGAACCCTGTTAGTGCCAAAATATTGTCTCTAATCATGTCATTAGCCTCAATCAACCATAAACCAACTTACCTTGTGTTCCTTGAGGCATTTCCTTCTCATTTACAATTGGTTGAGCTATTGGCTCTTCAATTACAATCATTTTAAGTCCTTTTTTCTCTAATTCTTCATGAATCAGTTCAAGTTTCTCTTAAAGGTATTTAACTTGGTATTTAAATCTTCTATTGGTGGCTTTCAAATGTGTGTTCATCCTCCTGACATGTTTGGCTTCTTTCCTTGCTGGAATTGTCCATTTGATGAGTTGTTGTGTGTTGTCCAAATTCTTAGAGACAGTGTCCACTTGTTATTCCAAAATTGCCTTCATTTTTTCAAATTGAGTATTCTCCACACTGTGTTTTCTTGCTTATTTTTTCATGACAACAATTTCATGATTTTCCACTTTCAAATTTTCTTCAAGGAGATGCAACTCTATTTTTTCCATCACCTTCTCTTTTCCCTTCTTAGATTTGTTGACTCAATCCTTATCTGGAAGTGATGAAAGCTCAATAACGTCTTGAGGTGGCTGAGCTGTGTCAGTGAGTGGTTGTACTTCTTTACTACTCTCTAATATCTTCCTAGCATGACTTGTCATAGTATTTCTTGCTTGGAACATGAAGCCTGCATCTTCTCCCTCAAACTCTAATTTCTTTGCAGATTTATCCTTCTTTAACTTCTGCCCACCTTCCTCTATAAACTCAGCTTGGAAAATAGGAGTTTCCTCTATTTCAATGGCATGCAAAATATCCTCTATATTTCCCTTAGCTTCTGCTCTGTCTTCTACAGCCATTGTCTTCTCTTCCAAAATTAGTATTTGACTCCTAGTTATCCTTTTGGTTCCTTGCTTGCTAACAGTTTGTTTATGTTTTGCAGTTTTGACCACATTTGACTTCTATTTTGTAGGTGTGGCACTTGGTGTATCAAAAATCTACATTTGATTTGGCTCATTTATAACCTATTTACTTGTTTCTGCTCTAGCAGTTTCACTTGGCTCTAATACGAATGGTTGGCTATGTTCTGCTGCTAGTGGTGATGGAAATTTCCTAGGTCTAGGAGTTTTTGGAGTTAGAGCATCCAACTCAAAACCACTGACAAACAAGAAAGAGGACCAATCTCTGCCTAACCTTTTAATTTCATTTGAAACCAATACCTTCGTTAAGCCATGATGAAATAATGATGTCTCACTCCCCTCAGACTTTTTCTTGAACCTTATTAGCCATCTTTGATAGACTTCTATGCAGATAGAAAGGTAGATCAAGGGAAATCTTACCAGTGAAGTGCAAAAGTAATTAGAAATTATATGAGTAGAATTTGTGATATGAAGTGCAGAAGTAATTTTGGATGATGAGCAAGAATTTTGAACAGTTGTCTTTAATGCAGCTTCCTAGAACAACATTGGTGAGGTCCATTTCACAATGTTCTGGCTTCATGAATTCTTTTCACTGTTCCATATTAAACTTGAAAACTTTAAACCAATTATCTTGACCTCTTGGAATCTCTGTGGTAGTAGCAATAACCTCTGGTGTGATGGAAAAATTGAGCATTCCCACTTTAGTGGCTGTTCCACTGAAATTCAAAGCAAACTCCTTGGATACCTGCGTATGATAGCCCTGCAATTTCTCACAAAACTGTAGGTAACCTGCCCTTATGAAGGCTTCCATTACTACTGGATCTTCATTGATTACTTTCATTTCTGCAGGTTCATATCTCATACATTGCCCACCTTTTTGTATTTTTCTTTTCTCTGCCATAGTTTCTCTAATAATTTTTTATCCTCACTTGATGATGTTCAAAGTAAACCTTTGAAGAAACTAGCCACAACTTTCGCTTAATGTAATAGCTCTCCAGAGCTCAATATCACGCAAGAAGGAATGAGAAATAAGGAATGACTGAATTAGGAAATGATTTGATGTTTTGATGTCTCCTCATGACCTTATGATGAATTATACATACCTAAATTGATCATGATGACTGCAGACCTAAGCATGTACCTTGGTTTTATCCCTTCATGACTCGAATGGCATCTAACCTACTCGTTTCCAACGATTTTCAGACACCTAACAGCTAGAATGACAAGACAAACAGGAAACCGCGCTTTCGTAGCGTTTTTAGTGTTAATTTGGGTGTTTTCACTACGAAACTATCAATAGTTTCATAGCAAAAAGTGACTTTTCACAGTGTATTTTGCTACAAAATTGTTGTTTCTTGGCTAAAATGGAATTTTCGTTACAAAAACCTTGGAAATTGAAATCAGTTAGAAAATGATGAGTGATGTGACATGAGGGAGTTTAAAAATGAGTGGGTTTAGACCTTAGGGTAACCTAAAACAAGAAATTTTTTAATATTTCCCTTGACCAAGCATAAAAAAATGAATCCTACAACCAAATTTTTTACACATGAACTTATTCAGCCTTGTAAAATGATACTTCATCTTTTGGGTGATAACAGTGGCTCCACTTGGGATGGTGCACCCCAATGGTACACCAAAGAACCTGTAGTTCTAGTGCTATCCATCTTCTTGGAAATAAAAACTCTAAAATTTATTAAAACTTTGCCAAGATCTTATGGCCTTCACCTTGGGCTCAAGCTTGATGATTACTACTGAAGAACCAAATCCATACCTACTAAAAATATTCTCATTCAACTTTGAGATTATTCACACACTCCTACCTACCCTAACAGTTGCAATCTCCATTTTTTAATTGAAGCAACATAAAGCTTCCAATGAAGCCAGTCATTGATCTAATCTGATCTGACATTTGAACCTCTTGACTACACTTGAACTAAAAGTAAGCATGATACTGAAATGAGCAAGGCAACATAAAATGTATATGATCCTCATAATGAAAATATAACTGGAAATCTGGACTGTAGAACTCTTCCATGTAGTCAGTTATAGGATCATAGAAGGCATAATATGTTTGATGATTCTCAAGACACTCTATAGCTTTGGACAACTGATATATGCTTTGCTCAGCCACACAAGATTTCAATTGTGTGCTATCAAATTAATTTTCAAAAAGAGGGTATTCTTCCTCAATCTCAAAAGAGAAAGGTAGTAGCACCCTCTCTTTGTGTTTTGGAATTAAATTTTTTTGAAAATACTGATCTTGATCATGAATACTATAAGATTGAATTTGATCTTCTAAAACTTCAATGTCTTTTTCAATGTTCTTAGAAACTTCATCGACAAATTGAATCTTATCGTCTGACTTGCACTCAAATGCTTTCAAATTAGAAGACAAAGATAAAGAAAAATTTTCATCCACTTCCTCATTAGTGTGATCATTATTTGATGTAGGCTGATGCAAGGAATGACATGAAGAATAAACTTCTTCCTTTACCTGAGGATTGTAGCAATTATCTTCCAATATTTCCTCTTGTTTTTTGAAATGATTCTCATACTCCTGATGGTCAAACGACTAACAAGTCTACTACAACGTTTCATCAAACGCAGAGGATGTAACATGATTTGCATAAATAAACTCCTGTTGGGCTTGATTTTCATCCAAGAGAGAGGCTATCCTTTCTTCTTGGTGATGAAATGGATTGTCATGAAGGGCCTCTAAAATTTCATCATCCATAAACTCATCATCTTCATAACAATTCTCCAAATATTCAATAAAACTCACACAATGTTTACAACAGTCTTTGACCAACAATAATGAGGGATGACACTCTTCATACATCTCATAAAATGCAACATGGAAATCAGAAAGAGAATATAATGAACCATTTGGAAAGCTTTCATACCATGATCATTCCTTTCCTTCTAAAGTGGCCATAAACATCTTCATGAGGCAATCCTCAGGGAAATGAACCTTAAGTTCGCATACATGCATATGGAATCTAACCAAATGAAGAGAAGCATTGTATTTCTTTTCATATTTAAATATAGGAATATCAATTAACCATTCGACCTTTGGCATAGGATTTGGAAAACCAGAGATGTAAGACCGATTCATAGGAGCATACTTGGCATTTATTCTTGCAATGGAACTCATCTTGAAACTTCATCAAGCTATTGATATTCAAGTAGTGGAGTCACCTTCCAAATTATTATTTGATGTGTGGAGTCTCCAAAGCAGAAATACAGCTAATATGTGCCTAAGTGTCTGTTGCTCTCATACCTTAGAACCGAAACTTTGTCGTTCTTCCCAGGGAAAATTTACACCTTCGGTCTCCAGGAAGATGCACCAAAATGTTATCACAAAATTGCTTTTGATTGGCTGCTAATCAGAAAATCTCATGTAACTGTTTCAAACCAATCTTGTGACTGAGGCTTAGCCTCCTCAGCCTGAAAGGGCTCTCTCAAGGGTTAATGATATTGAATAAAGGTGTAGATGGCTAACTCTATTTAGGAAAAACTTGATTATGACGAGAGTGGGTTGAAAATAATATCAGTAAGTAAACATTGGGCTTATGGAGTCAACACTTTCAGTGATTCAGTGAGTTTACTTGACATGGAAGCTGAGGCAAGTCATAGTTTTTAGTAGTAGGTCACACACACATGAAACAGGAAAATACACAATCAATTCATCTATAAAGGAAGTCATAGCATTGCAAGAATGAATTCTGAGTATTATAAATGAAAAACACTACAAATGAGATACATAAAAGGTATAGATAATATAGGTTAGAACTAAAAACTCATTCAAAATCTCAGGTTGGTCAAGTAACAAATCTCTGTATTGTTGAAATAGTCAATTTACAATAAGCTACAATTTTGCCAAAAATCTCCAACCCTTGACAAATTCGACTCAACGGCCTTTAATAGAGTTGATACATCATGAGATACATCACTTTCCTCCATGCTATATACATCGAATTTTCGCCTAATGACACCTTGCATAACCATAAAACATCAAATTAATGACAAATAGACACCTATCCTACTTGACAGTCCTATTCCTACTAGGACTCAAACTACTCCTTATTGCCTTTAACAACCTTATCTACTAAAAAATTACATTATTTGACAGGTATGTTGTCACATGTTCGAATTAGATGATGGTATTAATCACTTTATGACCACTTAATTGAACTCCTCAAAACTAGGAAACAAAACCTTGTTTTTTTGGCAAATGGTCTTCTTCTTCCACAAATACTTTGGCTGTCAGTTTATCTTCAATTTGTGGTCCTTGAGTGTTGAGTAACTACTTGTCATGGTCTTTAGCCATTCCATAATCTCCATATGTCCAAAAGATACTCCAAAACCTGCTAAAAAGGCTGAAATAATGTGCGCTATGAAAGTAAGGCACTTTCGTAGCGCTGCAAAACATGCCTTAAACCTCAAAGTTCTTGATTATTTCCTTTAACATAGTGTTCATAATCATTAAACACATCTCCTATACCAATTCCACCTCTTGATAATTTTATCACTCTAGTAAATTCTTAAGTTGTGGGATTTTTGTTTTTAGTCAAATAATAGTAGAGGTAACCACAAACCTACTTCAAACTCTAGGATCTAGCCTTCCTAGGGTTTAGAGAGGGCTCTCTCTTTAAAATTTATCTTTGTTTATTTGGTAGATATTAGGCTAGTTATGAAAGTGCAATTTTGGTTTGGTTTTGATTGATTTGGTAGGAATAAATCACTTGGAGGGATGGATAGAGGGAAATATACTTGTTGATTGGGCTATGGAGTCTAAATCAAGCTAAAAAAACTGGGATCAAGGCCAAAAAGGTCAAATGTATTCAGGGAAAGATAGATAACCCTTGGAGATCTTGGAATTTTTTTTTTGAGATGGTATAATTGGGATAAAGGGCACTTAAGAATCCTTTGATCTGGAAAAAGGAAGTAGAAGGCAGAGGTCAAACGGGAGAGGGAGCAATTAAGGGTTCCCTAAACCGGAAATCAAATGAAAACATAGAAATGAAAACTAGTTAAAAACAGGGTGCTTTTAAACAAATCCTGTAGTAATACTCCTAGTTATGCATTCAAATTTAGAATATGTTAGCCACCTATAAAAATTTGTCATATCAAATGGTGGCTAGATCATTTTTTAACCCTTTAAGAAAAAAATTTATGACCAAATTGCTAGTTCTTAAAGTCTTATGAAGATAGCTAATCCTTTAGTTAATCTTCACTGTTGTTTCCTTCATAAACCTAAAGAACCCTGCTGTTTACCAAAGAAACTGCTTCTA